>RJWM01001704.1:45841-147139 GCA_004363535.1 Dasyprocta punctata | reverse complement strand
AGCAAGGAATGGACTCCAGGCTGAGCAATCCGAGGCCTTCCTCTGGGCTCTGGACGTGCTGATGGCTGGGTGCTGGAGGGGATGTACACTGAAACTCCAAATGCTACTGGGAATGATTAAGTGGTGACAGGTAGACCTGAGTCACAGGGACGGAGGCTTCCTTCATCCCCCTTTGTGCCAGATGTTCACTAACTCGCCCCGGGTGCAGCTGAAGTCTCACTTGGCAGGAAAAGTCAGAGATGTGGACGTTCTCCACCCATTCCCCAGACAAGAATACCCCAGGTTATTTTTGCATTTTAAAGGAGCTTTGCAGAAACTGAAACTGGTTATAGTACCTGTGTTTTCCTCCTACAGAAGTGGGACTCTTGAGTTCATTGATTGATTTGCATTATAAAGAACTATTATTCTCCAGGCCTTGGGCCAAGAGCTGGAAACACAAAGCCTCAAAGAGCCCCTTGGGTCGGTGCCCAGAGACAGCAGCACAGGGGGTCAGACTGGCGGGCTGAGGCTCAGAGATGGAAGCACAGGCGGCGTGCAGAAGGGGCTGCGGAGGGGACCCAGGGTATGCAGGTGCAGTCCGCTCTCGCATTTACTCATCACACACCTCAGGTGACCTCAGGTGACCAGTGGCACCTTTTGACAGGCAACTGGAAACCACGCTGTGTTCACAGCAAAGCTCACGTCCAGCTGCATCAACCATTAGCCCAGCCATCCGCAGCAGCCTGCATCATTTACGTTCACCTCTGAGTGCGACCCTGGATTCCAGATCTGAGCCTGCCTGAGAGAAGCCTGCCACTTGTTTTTGAATTCATGGCAAATGACGCGCAAGCTTTAGTCTCACTCAGATGGCCTGGAACGCTTGTTGATATTCATGTTCTCCTCTGATTGGTCTCTGATTCTGTAGCTCTGATGTGTTCCCAAAGTGCCCTTAGCTTGGATCACACCAGAAGAACCAGGCCTTGCACAGCACTGTTGCCTCCAGCTCTCAGGATCACTGCAAACCAAGACAAGCGCTTCTATAGTTGCTCATGATGAGGATGCAGAGTGGAATTCAAAGGCTCATGCCTGTAGTCCCAGCACTCAGAAAGCTGAGGCAGGAGAATCACGCACCCAAGGCCACCTAGGCTACAAGTCTATATAGTGACTTCAATAACAGTCTGGACTACATACTAAGACCCTGTCTCAGAAAAACAAAAAAGAAAGCTGTAACACCAGGCAACTTGAGTCTCTTGAAAAGGAAGGCTGAGTCACATGTGGGGATTTCTGTACTCTGAGGGGCTGAAGCAGGAGGATCCCAAGTTCAAACCCAGCCTGGGCAATTTAGCACCACCATGCCTGGTGCTATTTTCATATTTTTTAGATAAGGAAACTGAAGCATAGTAAGATTAAGAGTGGGTGGTATTGCATACCAGTGATCCCAACACTCTGGAAGGCTGAAGAAAAACGATCTTAAATTCAAGCCCAGCCTGGGCAATTTAGTGATTTAGTGAGACACTGTCTCAAACTAAAAAATTAAAAGATCTTGGGGATGTAGCTCAGTGTAAAGGTCCTAGGTTGTGGCCACACAACAAATAAAAGTGTTAAGCAGCTTAGTCAACTCCACATCCACATTCCTAACCTGTGGGGTAAAACAGCTTTCAATACGATCAAAATGTGCTATTGCAGGTGTGAAAATACTACACTGAAACCCAATATTTTATAAAATCAATAGGCAGTAATAAAAATATATTTTTGAAAAAAGCAGCTTCCATACCGGGGATATAGCTCAGTGGCACAAGTGCCTGCCTGGCAAGTGCAAGGTCCTGAGTTTGATTCCTGGTACCAAAAAAAAATAAAAAATGAAAAGCAGCTTCCAAACATACATAGGAGTTTCCACTAATGAAAGATTTCAGATCATCAACTCTGAATATGTTCCTTGTGCATTTGTTGCTGGTATCCTACCCGAACTAGGTAAATATTACAGATGATTTGGATGTCTGATATTTCATGTTAACAGAAAAGGGTCTGATAGAAACTTTGTAATGCAGAAGATGTAAGAACTCAGATCTTAGGAAACCACAGTAACCTAAACAAAACTGTGAGACTCAACAGATGGGGACCTGGATCCTAATTCTTCTCTCCTGAAATTTTTAGTATTAAGTTTCACACTGTGATAAATAAGCGAAGTGAGGCTTATCTCTTCTTCCAGGGGTTTTCAAATGTGCAGTTCTGACGGAGGCTCAGGTCTACCCAAGATCACCACATTAAACATTTTGGTCAGATGGTCAAAAACTTTGCCGTATTTTAATATTGCTCTCTGGGGATGCCAAAAACAAAGAAGCAAATGCAACTTTTTTAAGGACCAGTGAGTGAACTTCAGGCAAAATGCAATATTTTTTTTTTCTTTTTGAGACAGAGTCTCATTATGCAGTTCAGGCTGGCCTTGAGCTCACTATGTAGCCCAGGCTGGTCTTGAACTCGCAAGGATCCTCCTGCCTCAGCCCCCAGAGTGCTGAGATTACAAGTGTGAGCCACCATGCTTGGCTCACAAAATGCAATATTGATAGTTTCCAGTTGATTTGATTGATTGATTGATTGACTGAGACAAACTCTTTGTTGGTTCAATCAGGCCTCGAACTCACTATGTAGCCCAGGCTGGCTTTGAACTCACAGCTATCCTCCTTTAGCCTCCCGAGTACTGGGACTATAGGCAACTCAACACACCTGGCCTTCTAGTTGATTTTAAATGTTCTCCCCAAAACCTCTCCATCTGTCCTGGGAGTGGACAACTTCTTAAGGCAGGATTGGCTGCATGACAAGCTATGTGTGGCCTCGTTCCATGGTGGCCAGCTCTGTAGACCTCATCCACACATCTATTCAATCATTCTCTGCCTCAAAACACAGCGTCAGCCTCCAGTTTGAAGGAGGGAGCTGCACGTGGATAAGTAAATGCCCTGCAACCCCACATCAGATAGAGGAGACAGCTTTCCCTTTGCATGCCTAACTACTCCGGTCACCCTGCAGGGCTCTGCCAGGAGTGCGTGCAACGACTCTCGGGCCTGGCAGGTGTCACGGGGCTCTGTACTCGTGGCCACCCACCTTGTGGACACCCCACTGGGCTGCCATAGAACACCTTAAGAGTCAGCTCCACACTGAGAACACATAAGATCCCTTAGAGTCCGCCTGGCCCCGGAGGCCTTTCCATAGAACCTCAGATAGAGGCAGTCCCAACAGACAGGATTTTTTTTTTTTTTCCCATACTGGGAATGAACCTACGGTCTTCGCACTGAGCTACATCCCCAGCCCTATTTTATTTTTTAATTTGAGGCAGGATCCTTCTACATTGCTCACTTGCCCAGCCTGGGCTTGAACTTGCAGTCCTCCTTTCTCAGCCTCCCATAGCACTGGGAATACAGGCGGGGACCACCACACTGGGGACTAGGAGGGGTTTCTGGAAGGAGCACACAGAATTGCTGTTCTGGGGAAGAGAGGCATCGGCAGGTATGTGGTCACTGGTCTTGCCAAATGCTGCTGCCCAAACAGCAGCTTCCAACTTGCTGAGACGGAACTGAAGCCAGTGCTTAGTGTGCGAGCGCAGGAACAGCAGCTCAGGTCCTACAGCCTCCGTACTGTCTGCGGGGAGGAGAGAGGTCACGCGGAGCTCACTGCAAATTCCAGGTTCGGTTTAAGGAGGGACTTCCAATGTCGAGGTTTGATTGGGTCTGAGGAAAAATGAGACGTCAGTGCCAGGTTGCTGAAAGCAAGATGAGGAGTTTGAAGCATCTTTGGGATCCAAAATGCCTGTGGACGCTTCCTATTAAAGAGTCAATGGGTCTTTTGGGAAATTCCTGGAATGAACAATCAAGTTATTTGCCTGGGCAAAAGTCTCTGGGAATGGTAAAGTTAATGTAATGAAGATAAGGAAGAATAAAGCTATGTTATGAAGATGGTGAAGGCAGGGATAGAAGGAGGTAGATTTGCCTCAGTCTGATTAGTCATTAGGCCTAGAGAAAAGAAAAACCTATGCAAAGCACCCAGGACAGGTATGGTTTTGTTTGGTTTGGTTTGGTTTTATTTTGTTCTGTTTCTGGTACTGATAGGACCTCCAAATAATATAAGGGAAATGTAACTCTAACCTGCCAGATGTCCAAAATGCCAAATTTGCATTCTCTAAAATCGAAGAATGAATTCTAGGAAGAACAGAGGTTAAGAGCAGAAAGAATTTATTGAAAGCTTCTGTCTGAGTGGGACAGAAGGGGCCCCAGAAAGTGGGTGCCCCTCAACCCTGCTTCTCAAAGGTGTTTACTGAGCAAAGCCACAAGGTGAGGTGACTTCCAGGTGGGACAGAACTATAATCAATCAATAAGAGTGCAAGTATAGTCGCTTAGGTAATATTGATCCAGTGGAAAATCACAGGATGAGTGTGAGGTGGTCACAAAACTATGATCAACCAATAAGATTACAACAAGTATAGTTGCTTAGGTAATATTGATCAAACAGGGACCAAATTGGGAAACAAATCACATAGTAAGTGCATGTGGGGCAGACGAGGACTTTCCTGGAAGGGGTGGGTTAAGGAGGGTTGGTCCTCCACCTCAGGGTGGTTGATGCCTACTTAGACTGTGGATCACAGCTATTCATCCCGAGGGGAAGTATCTGGGTGAGTAGCTCCTCTTCTTCTTGAAGCCCGGCTTCCAGCCACAGTTGTCTTCTGCATTGACCTCTCGAGGGCCCAGCCCTGTCTGACTGCCTACAGTATTTTTAATAACTTAGCTACCTATAATAGTACTAGTGGTTGAAACTAGGGCCTTTATACTGAGTTCTATCTCCAACGCTTTAATTTTTTTTTTTTTTTAATTTTGAGGCAGGGTCTTGTTAAATGGCTAAGTTGCCCAGGCTAGGCTAAAATTTGCAGTCCTCTCACCTCAGCCTCCTAGAGTGCTGGGATTGCAGGCATGTGCCACCACAGCTAGCTGAAGATATGGACTGATAGATTTAAAAGGCTAAAAATTCATGACATGTTTGCGTGTGGTGGCACAAAACCTATAATCCCAGCACTCGGGAGACTGAGACAGGAGGATCCATGCGAGTTCGAGGTCAGCCTGGGATACATAGTTGAAGTCCAGCCTGAGCTACATAGTGAGATCCTGTCTCAAAAAACCCAAAACAAACAAGCAAAAAATTGAGGACAAGAACTCATGGGGGTTGGGGGAAGCAGTTGGGCTAACCAGCGTGGAGAACAGAGGAGGGGAAATGAGAAAACAAGCTTTACCTGTTCGAGAATTTCACCTGTAGTTCACGGCCTTCGCACCACTCTGGGCTCCCTGTTCATTCAGTCACATGGCGACTCACACAGCATAGCGCCCAGGTAACCCCGCCGATGGTGAAGAATAATACATGCCACTTATCGAACGGTGAATGTGCCAGGCGTATGTGACCATCAGGACGGTGGTACTGAGGAAACTGAGGCCAGAGGCTTAGGCACTCGTCTGAACGATGCGGTGCTGGGTTCAAATTCTGCCCCTTTGGCCTCCAAAACAGGCCTTCGCGCCGGCCTGGTCCGCCCCTGCGCACTTGCGGCCGGGGCTCCGCGCTCCCCCCAGCCCTGTCCACGCCGCGCTGCTGGGCGCAGCGGCACTGGCGGCTGAAAGGCGACTCGCTGCTTCCTGTGCACCCTCCCGAGATGAGAGCGGGCTGAGACGGGTCGTGTGCAGGTACTACCTCCCCACGAGCAATGTAATCATGAGGCACTGCAAATGTGTTTTCATAAAAATTAATAAAATTTTATAAAAAAACAAAGCCACTGAGAAGCTGCCTCCGTGGAGCGTCTAGAAAGCGACAGAGCTGCCGCCTCTCTTGGTCCCCTTTGCATTTGCAGATCTATCTCCCCGTTTCCTTTTATTTATTCTTATTTTGTTCTTTAATTTATTTATTCTCTGGGTTTCTCATAAGAGAAACCCTGATCAGCTCCTGAGACCATCGCCTTGGGGGTTAGGATTTCGGCGGGAACTTGGGGGACATAAGCATCACTGAACGGCTGCGGGTGCGGTTGTAGCTCCCCGGGCTGTGGCGGGCAGCTGGCTCCTGGCCAGAGGTAAACAGGCTCTGGGCCAACTCTGGTCCCCGCTTTTTCTTTTTACGGTGCTGGGATGAACCCAGAGCTCCCTGCACACTGCGGAGTGACTCTCCCACTGAGCCCCACCCCAGCCAGCCCTGGGAGGGTTCGGAAAGCAGGAGCTCACCAACAAAGGAGAAAGAAAACTCAGAGCCTGCCAGGGAGCCCTGGCCAGGGTACCCGTGTGATCGCGTGGGAGTGGTTTTTAGCTGACGCTCTGGGGTAGGGACAGGTACAGCAAGCTGACACCTGCAGGAGCTTGGGCCTCAGGGAAGCAATCTGGCAGGCGCATCACTGGTGATTGTCAGGACAGAGGCGCCTGCAGAGCTGTGCTCCCTGTTCACTGGAGCTCAGCCCGACCTTTGTCACACTCAGGACCCTAATCTGTACCGCTGTGTGACCCTGGGCTTGCGGCCTAACCTCTCTGCGTCGTTTCTCCTGTACACAGCAGGGTGACCGCAGCTGCCCGCAGAGTGGCTGTGGTGCATAGCTGTGCTGGCGGTGTCTGAAATGCAGAGGGCCCCGCACAGGAGACGCTCCTAGGAGGCAGCTTCCGCTCTGAGGGGCTATTAATGTGGACAGTGCTGGACAGCCCCCCACAGGCCCACGCCAGCTCTCCTCCTGCATGCGCAGGGTAACCTGGGATCCAGGAAGCAGACCCTCTAAGGACATGACACGCTAGGACATCCGGTCCTCCCTCTGGCCCCTCCCTGACTTTGTCCCTTGACGGCGTCTCCACTTCACCCAACCCTGCTCAGCCTCAGCACACAGCTGACCTGCAGCAGAAGGTGGGAAATTGGAATGGACCAGACTCCTGCAGACCGAGGAGACCCCGACCTCTGAGAGTCCTTGGAGGCCGCGAAGTGCCTGCTCCTATCACCAGGAGGGTCCAGGCCACAGGGAGCTGAACGGCCTCTCGGGGCCAAGGCGGAGCCCCACACTGAGGGGCCGACCTCAGCCCTCCAGCCTCCCACCCTGCCTCCATAGTGCAAATGGCGAGCTCTGAGTATAGAAATCCTTCCTTTTATTCTCTCATTTCCTTCTCACAGCCCACTTGTGGGGAAAGTGGGGAGGAAGGGAGGGAGGGAGGGAGATCACTCTTGCCGCAGTGCTTGAGGGAATGGGGGAGAGAGAACCCCTGCATCCTAGAAAGGCAGTCTCCAAGTACCATTAAGTGGGATGGGAATAAGTGCCTTACAGAGCAATTTGCATACAATAAACAAAACAATTATTCTCTTATCAATAAGCAAAAAAAATTATACCCTAGCCAGGTGTGGTGTAATCCCAGCACTGGGGAAGCTGAGGCAGAAGGATCGCTCAGGGAATTTCAGGCCATCCTGGGCTACATGGTGAGTTCAAGGCCATCCTGAATTACATAGTTACTAGTGAGACCCTATTCCATGAGAAACAAACAAACACACACCTGGAATTCTTGGTTAGCAACAAAAACAAAACACAACAAATTCTGGGTAATTTAGACAGAAAGGAGATTTGTGGGGGGAAAACCTGGAAAGCCCTAAATCTTTCCAGGTAGCCAGGAGAGGCAGAGAGGGAATGGGTGAGCTCGCCTCTGCCCCTGCAGCCTGGACCCTCACTGCTGTCCCAGAGGACGCCACATTCCCAGCCTGTTGTCAGCCTCTGCTTCAAGGCTGGGCAGAGGTGAGGTTGCTGGAGCTGTGGCTGTCATGAGTAGCAGAGCCCTTGAGAGCCGAGGACAGAGGTGTGGTGAGGCCTTGAAGGACGTCGAGAGCCCCTGCCCTCCTCCCCTGCTACTAAGAGGGTCTGCTCTGTCTGTCTGTGTCTCTGTCTGTCTGTCTGTCTGTCTCTCTCTCTCTCTCTCTCATGCTTGCAGGAAGAGGTCTTGTCCTGATCTAATTCTACCCTCTAGACCCAGGCATATTTGCCCGAGTGCACCACGCTACAGCCCTCTCTGGGTGCAGACAGACAAGTCAAGGAGGAGGACCAGGAAGGCCAGGATGCTTGCAGGTAAGAGACCAGAGGTACCCGGCTCACACAGGTCTGTGCTGGCTGGCAGTTTGGCTGGGGAGAAATAGACAGATGCCAGCAGTGGTCAGAAAGCAACTGAGCAGAATGACAAACGTGCATGGTGCCAGTGACAGGGAGCCTGGGCAGTGGCTCACGCAGAGCCAGGGCTGTGGCGTCCCCAGCTTCCTGGTGTCTGCACGCTGGCCTGGATTTTTCCACATAGCAGCTGCCTGAGGGAGTTCTGTGCCTCTGTGGGCCTAGGATCCAGGTCTGTCTCTGGTTTTTAGAGTGCAAGCCCACCAGTAACCTCCTGGCTCACAGGAGCATCGTGATAAGCGTGGTGGCAGAGGAAGGAGGGACTTTGGATGAGCCCCCATGACCTCACCAAGGGAAAGGTAGACAAAAGCCAGAGAGGCCCTTGCACAGTGCGCTGCTCAGGGGAGTGGCTGCGACCTCTGGACCCAACCCGGGCCTCTGCAAGTGACGGCGGTAGCAGCCCATGGTGAGGGGCCCAGATCAAATCCCAGAGCGCCAAAGTGGATCCAGAGAGCCAACCCTGGCCCTGAGCTCTTATCAAGGTTTGGACAGACAAGATGGGCCCAGGGGATACAGTTCAGCAGCGTAGTGTCTGCCTGGCAATCTCAAGGTACTAAGTTCAATTCCCAGTATCAAAAAACAAACAAACAAAACAAAACAAAACAAACAAATAATGTTGAGGTCTGGGGATACAGCTCAAAGGTACAGTGCTCACCTACCTTGTACAAGACCCTGAGGTCCATCCCCAGCACTGGAAAAGAAAAAAAGGAAAAGAAAGGAAAGGAGGGAGGGAGGAAGGGTGGGGGAGGAGGAAAGAGGAAGAAAAACTAATGTTGAATATAGAGCTTTTCAAGTATTTCAGGTTATAGCTTCAGGATGGAATTTTGTAAGAGTATTTATTGGGTCGAAGGCCACCAGCTTGCTAAACTTCTGTGTTCACATTGCTAAACCGGCTTACTTTCCACAAGTAAGCTTGTGTCCCACCTAGCAGTGGGTTAGTAAAGACATCTTTTTTTTTTTTTTTTCCTAATACTGGGATTGAACCCATGGCTGAGCTATATTCCCAGGTATCTCTTTTAAATTTCGAGACAGGGTCTTGCTAAGGGGGTTACCTAGCCTGGGCTTGAATTTAGTATCCTCCTGCTTCAGCCTCCCAGAATCCTGGGATTACAGATGTACACTGCTGTGCCTTGCTAACAACACTTTTTCTTGCCCTGGATATTATATATTTTCAATCAGCTAATTCAATACATGAAAAATACATCTTACTTTAGATGTGTGCTACTTTGGTCATTATGCCTCTCTGAATTGTTTCATACTCAATTGTACTTTTTGTGATCTAGCTACTGATATTCTTTCTATAAATTGGAGTAATATTTTTTCTATTTAATAATACACCAAAAATTTCTACTCTTTACCATCTTGTATATAAGTATATTTTATTGAATGTATTTATTTATTTATTTTTAGATAAGGTATTACTATGTAGTTCAGGCTGGCTTTAAACTTACCATGTAGCCCAGACTGGCCTTGAACTCATAGCAATCCTCCTGCCTCAGCCTCCCAAGTGCTGGAATTACAACCATTCAGATTTAAATTTTTAAATCTTTATAATCATAAAATTTTTTTTACTGAACCCAGGCCTTTGCAGTGAGTTTCATCCCCTTTTAAATTTTTATTTTGAGACAGGTTCTTGCTGAATTGTTAAAATGCCCAGGCTGGGCTAGAATCTGCCTCAGCCTCTCAGAGTATTGGGACTATCAGCATGCACCATCACATCTGGCTCTGTAATCATAATTTTGACCTAACTGAAAAGTTAATCATGGGGTCAGGGGTTTAGCTCAGCAGCACAAGCCCCTGCCTGGCAAGCACAAGGTTGTGAGTTTGATCTCCAGTATCAAAAAAAAAAGAAAAAAAAAAGTTAATCATGAGACTGCATCTGAAGCATCTCATGCTGCTTTCTAAGTACAGTATACTTTGTTCCACAGAGCACACCGCTACTTCCACGATATTCCTGAAAGGGATTTTACTGTCAACGCTGTAATGTGGTATGGAAGCCAAAGCCCTTGTCTTAGGGGTGTATTTTCCTTGATGCTATAGAAATGATCTTTATGTGCCTCAACTCAGTGTGGCTTAATATGTTTTTTAATCAAATCTATCAGTCTTTTCTTTTCTTTTTTCTTTCTTCTTCTTCTTTTTTTTTTTTTTTTCAGCACCAGGGATCGTACTCACAACCTCATGCCTGCCAGACAGGCACTTAAGCCACTGAGCCAAACTCCTGGCCCCAGGTTTTTTGAGGCAGGGTCACACTATGTAGCTCAGGCCGGGCTTGTGTTCACGTTGTAGCCCAAGCCGGCCTCGAACTCACAACACTCCTCCTACCTCAGCCTCCCAAGTGCTGGGTTTAGAGGTGTGTGCCACCACGCCCAGCTTCTCAGTCTTTTCCTATACAATTCTTCATTTCTCTTTTAAACCAAGAAAGTACTCTTATCCCTAATGATTATAATTATTTATTTTCTTCCATTTTAAAAAACAGATGTTAGGCAGGGCATGGTGGCACACACTTGTAATCCCAGCACTCAGGAGGCAGGAGGATTATTGCAAGTTTGAGACCAGCCTAGGCTACAAAGTGAGCACAAGGCCAGCCTGAACTGTATAGTGAGACCCTGTCTCAAAAAGACAAAAAACAAACAAACAAAAACCAGATGTTCTGATTTTTTTGTTTGCCTTTTTATAACTAATTCCTGTCTGCCTGGAATGTATTATGTTGGGGTCCACATAGGAACATTTACACTAAGGGCTATGTTTATGCTCCGTGGCCTCGAAAGTGTGGAAAGCCCTTCGCCCACCGTATGTGACACGAATCAGGGAAAGGAAAGCTGCACATGACTAATTTGTGAAAGAATATATAACGGACCTCCTAAAACCATGCAGCACAACAGCAGCGGGCCTGGGCTGACGCGGCTGGGGCTGTGAGTGAGTGACTTGCTGCTGTTTCAGCAGGGCTGACCCCTGACTGGGTCTCTGCATGGACGGGCACCTGAGAGAGAACCCGGAGCTGGCACAGGTGCCCTGGGGAAATGATGTCCCCTGCATTTTAGGACTCTATCAATATCAGAAAAGGCGTGGTGCATTAACAGAGCAGCTGAGAGGGGGAGTCCAATCACACCTGGACAAGGGTGGGGGTCGCGTTAGACGATAGGTCCACTCAGTCGCAAGGATTCCCTGTCGGCTCTGGGGCCCAGTGGTGCGCAGTTCAAATCCTGTCCCTGCAATATCATTGTTTTGACATCAGATTTGCTCTCAATAAATTGCACCAGAAAATATCAAATCCATCATTGCTGGTCATCTTTGGGAATAAGTGTGAAGTCGGCGCCCTCCGAGGAGGCAGCGCTCCTGGGATCTGTCCTCTTGTGTCCCCTCCCACACTGACTGCCTTGGCCATATGGCTGCGTGAACCAGCAGGGCTGCGGCGAGGTGCTGTGACGTGAGAAGGGCCTTGTGAGGGCCTGGCCACGAGGTTGACCCCTGGGAGCACAGAGCTCCGCTTTGAGCCCAGCTACCATGCCTTCCGGAAGTCCTGGCTGCGGGACTCAGCATGGAGGAGACGGGAAAAGGAGACGAATGGGGGTGCCCGGCTGAGCTTCCAGCTGGAGCTGAGGAATCTTCCTACCGACCCACAGCATCACAAGAAAAAATAAACCAAGGTTGTTTTGCCGCTGAGTTGTGGGGTAGTTCACTGCGCAGCGGTGGGCGACTGAAGCCTGTGGAAATGTGTACGCAGCATGCGCCGAGCGGCAGGAAGGCAGAAGGAGAAATGCAGAGGAAGACGTGCAGATTACGGAAAACACACTTCTACCCAACGAACTGGATAGAAGCCACCTTAAAATGATACCGAGTGTTTGCGGCATATTAGGTTTCTTTTCAAGTCCATGTTTTTAAAGTGCTGTAAGTAATTTCACAAATGCCTGTTGTGGCTCCTGTTCTCAAGAACTTTCAGCCCAGAGAGGGTCAATCTGCACAGAAGGAGGCCTAGCACCCACTGAAGTCTGGTGCCACTCTCAGAAATGTCTGGCGGCCTCTTTTTAATAGAACGGTGTCTCTGGGTAAGGAAGGAGCTGTATCTTCAAGCAACATTATTGTGTTTGTGTGTGTGTGTTAGTCTAGGTTCATACACACACACACACACACACACACACACACACACACCCAGTGGGGCCCCCACGGCTGAGGCAGCACCAGGTTGAGTCTCCACCTCCGGGACCTTCCTGGGACCCATGGATAGGACTCAACAGCTTCAACCCGAAACCCACACCGTAGCTGTCCTCAGCAAGTGGGTGACACAGTTGGCATCCAAAGCTGGGATGTTCTGAAGTTGACTGCACTCTTGTTGGCTGAAACCCTCACTCTGTGGGGCCTGTACAAAATTAGAAAAATGATTGTTGCTAAGAAGAGAAAGTCATCTTGGAAAGTACTTTAGAAAAAAAATGAACAATTTAAATAATTTGGCAAAGCAAGCCACTCTAAGAACATAAAACTTTGTTTCTGTCCTTCCAATTTGTTGACTAATCATAGTTCATGTTCATATGTTTTATATACTAAAACACACAAGAGCAGATGGATATGAAAAGGGAGAGTGGGAAATCATTAATCAAGCTGTGTTTGAAAGTTTGCTTGCATGACTTGATGATTACATGTCCTACTCCCAGGCGAGCTTTCTGTTAGCACCGTTGCTGCTGTTCCTGAGGTAGATTAATGGTTCAGCATTTCCTGGCCTTCCAGAATATGCTGTGGCCACCCCGGCCCCAAGCAGCCTTGGGCTTCTCACACGGTCACGACATGTCATGTGCCATTCCAGACTCTAGCGCTCCCGAACAAGTGAGAACGCTATTCCTGCCCCCCACCAGGCATCTGCAGTGAGCTCGGCAGTCAGGGTTTTGTTCAATCCACTTCTTTAGGGCAAAGAGCACTGTGCTTGCGACACTCTCTGGTTCCTTTTGTGAGTCACTTTAGGGAGTTATTCCTGTAACGAGCCTCCTAGATTTCCCAAGACTTTTCAGTATTTCATTTTTCCTTGATGAAGACGTGAGCGAGGTGAGTAACCCAGCAAATGTCACGAGCAGTAGGCAGGCCCTGGCTTCGCTGGCTGGGACCGCCTGAGATGTTAGCAGCTGCAAACCAGGACCTGCTCTCCTGATCACTCCAGGCGCTGTTCAGAGCCGCAGAAAGGCAGTCCGGCTCCTTCCCTGAGAAGGGAGGGTCCAGCCTCGGCACAGAGCCCATTGCCGCCCAGCCGCTGCACTGAATCTCACCGGGAACTCTTTGTCCCAGTTCCGCAGGGAACTTGGCCCTGTGATCTGGATAAGGAAAGGCCTTTTCCTATATTTCCTGGCTTGCCTTTCTGCCCCATTGTTTGCAACCTGTTTGAACAACCAAGCTCAAGCTTGGCAAGCAGGGCCAGGGAGGGACACAGGTCAGACTGAATGCGGTCCTCTCTGGGTCCTCTCAGCTCTTACTTTTGTCCCAGAGGCCACTGGATGGCCCAGGGTACAGTCTGAGAAGGGCTTCTCACAGCCCAAGGTCAGGGGAGGAGTGGGTAATTCCTATCTATAAGTGGCTTTTTATTTTGTTTTTGAGACAGGGTCTCACTGTATAGCCCAGGCTGGCACTCTTTCTGTCTCAGCCTCGTGGGTGCTGGGATTGTAGGTGTGCCCCACCTACCTGTCTTTCTGTCTGTATCATTGAAAGATGTCACATGAACGTGTGGCCATGGCAAGCTCTCGGTAATACAACCATAGCCTGATGCGGTGGTGCACCCCTGTAACTCCAGCACTCGGGAGGCAGGGGCCCTGAGTTTGAGGCCAGCCTGGATTACATAGTGAGACACTGTCTAAAAAAACAAAACAAAAATAATACAGACATTGGGCTGGGGTACTGCTCAGTGGTACAGAGCTTGGCTAGCATGTGGCAGGCCCTAGATTTGATCCCTGGTACCCCCAAAAGAGAGGAATAAAGGAAAACAAACAAAGGAACAATGACAAATGACATACTCAATAGTACAATCATTATTATTAGTTGTAGGGTAGTAGGAAGGAAATCTTTTGGGTGTGTGTGGAGGTACTGGGGAAGTTTTTTTAATCTGTTCTGCTTCACAAATGGCTTTTTTTTTTTTTTTTTTGGTTCTGGCAATCAAACTAAGGACCTTGTGCTTGCCAGGCAGGAACAATCCTAGTCAGCACCTCCCAGCACCAAGAACTCTCTGCCCCAGCTGGGTGGCCCAGGAGCGCTGACCTTCTCCACTCCCACACTGGGGGCTTCTGCAGCTTTTATCCTAAAATAACTGCCCATCTACATCCACACGCTCCTCCACCAGCTCAGGAGTCCGTATGGTGCAGGTAGAAGAAATGCTGACCTCACATGGGAAATGTGGATTGATAAGAGGTGACTGGCAACATGTGGAACCTACTTGGAAAGATCTGATTTTAAATAAGAAAATAATCACTCTACAGAGGTCATTAGGGAGGAGGTCTTTACTTTCCTTAATGTGCCAAGGATCATCCCTCCTCAGCTTCTGTACAACTAGTTTCTGGCAAATCATCTTTGACCTGAGACTCCAGGACTTTAGCAAACAATTATAGAGGCCGCTGGGGAAAGACCTCAGGAAGCCAAGGTTAGACCATAGCCCTGGACTCGGCCCTGCAACTCATGAGCAAGTTCCAGCTCTCCAGCCCCTGGGATTGGATGTTGTAAGGGTGGGTAGTGGGATGTCTCTGTGAATCCTGAAAATTAGCTACTCTTATCTTGGTGTCCTTGCTCTTGGAGGGGATGAGATAGATTAGGGAAATTCAGGACTATTTAAGCTTGTTCTACTGACTTTTCTTAAATGATATCACATCTATAGCCAGCTTTCAGGTACTAAAGGATACAAAATGAAGGTCAACTCCCAGCTTCCTACGTGGCACATTAGGCCCACGTGGAGTCCCTGATGGTCTCAGAAGAAAACGCAAAGCATGCTTTTTTCACTTTTAGACAGGGTCTCACTATGTAGTTCCGGCTGGCTTTGAACTCATTACGTAGTCCAGGCTGGCCAAGTGCTGGGATTACAGGCACACACCACCCTGCCCAACACAAATCATGCTTTTAATGAATAACAAATTAGAGGCCTAGGAGTTTATTTGTCCTTTGTCCCTACAGTGGCCTCTGCCTGTGCCACCTGCCTGTGAACCCCGGGTGTTTAGGAAGTTGGTGGGAGATCCCAGTCTCTCCTGGCAGGTCGCCAAGCCCAGGCTCTTTGGCCCTGCAGTCCCTGCCCTGACCCGGGCACCTGGGAAGAGGCCACAACAGGATTTGCTGGCCTCGTGTGAAGCACAGGGTGCTATCTGCACCGCTGTCCTCACTGAGTGCGGACCGGCCTTCGAGCGTTTCCTGTTTCTCTGAAAGCTGATGGGCTCGGTGCATCTCTGTAGGCCCCAAACCACACATCTCCAACCACTCTGGGTTCCTTACAGGCCTGGGAAGACTCCAGCTGCTTACCTGCCACCCAAGGGCGGAGCTGGCAGGAGGAGCAGCTCACTGGCCCTGAGCGTCTGGTGCCCATGGCAGGACCTGGCCTCCAGCGCGGGAGGAACACGCAGGAGCTGACTGCAGGCTGCTGGCCTGCTGGAGTCACAGCTCCGGGCCGTCCCTTCCATTCAGTCCACCTAGCTGGGATCTTCTGGGCCGGGGAGTCCAGGATGGAGGGTGGCTTTTGTGAAGACCACTTTGGAACAGGCAGGGAGAGATGCGTAAGGAGAGGTCCTGAGATAGCTGTTGTGCACATGGCTAGTGTATCAGGCAGGAGTCAGGTGTCTCACTCACATGCACGTACATGGTGGGTAATTCGGAGAGAGTTTGATACAGGCACTATCATAAGGGCCAGGCCAGGCTGTGGCAAAGCCACAAGGGTGACTGCGGGACTGGTGTGTCAGGAAGAGGCCCTGACCCATGACACCTGGCGGGGTGAATCTGAGACCAGTGACAGCCCAGAGGTGGACACAGAGAACTGTGTGCCACCTTCAGGAGACCCAAAGCCACCCTGGAAGAACCCACAGGGAGTCACAGGACTAAGCCTGACCCTACACCTCTGCTCCAGCCTTCTATTCAGGAGTTCCCCATGCACCCGGCAAAATGGGAGGGCACAGCTAGCTGACGTTTAAGTGGTTTTAATTTTGAAATAGAAAGACAAGTGTATAAAAATAGCTGCAACCAGATGTCCCACAAGTCAAAAATTGTTACCCTGAAATGTCCTGCGTCCCTGGACCCATTCATGGAGGGCAGGCTCCCCTCTCTTGAGGTCTGGGCTGGCTGTCCTCAGCCACATACCTTCCTGCCTGCTGAAGAGCCAGGCCCTCTGTCCAGGAAGTCCCAGGAGTAGGTGTAGTGCATGGCTCTGACCCTGCTCAGCAGCTCTGTCCCTGTCCCTAGTCTTTGTACCGAGTTCCACCTGAAGAAAAAGCCTCAATGGGAGCAAATTACTTTAAAATGACAGTAAAAACACTTCTCATCCCAACAACATGAATGTTAAAGGAGCTTTGCTTCTAGAAAATTAAATAAGCAACGATTGCCTGTAGTAAGAAAAGTTCATCTTTGTTTTTTAAAGCAGAAGGACGAGGAAGCTGGATTGAGGGCACCGGAACCCACTTCGGGAGCACAGTGTTAGGGACCCCTCTCATTTTCTGCCCACACGGAGCTGAAGAAAAGTCAATTCATTTGATACCTCCTAGCCGTATGATCTTGGACAAGTCTCTTAACCTCTCTGTGCCTCCATCCTCTCCTTTACAAAATGGAAATAATCATACTGTCTCTCAGCGTTTTTGTTTTGTTTTGTTTTGTTTTGTTGGTTGTTGTTGTCTTTGAGACAGGGTCTCACTATGTAGTTCAGACTGGCTTTGAATTCACTTTGTAGCCCACACTGGCCTCAAACTTGCAGTGATCTTCCTGCCTCAGCCTCCTGAGTGCTGGGATTACATCTCAGGGTATTGTGGGGATTAAATGAGTTTGTCCATGGGAAGTCAGAGAGCCATGGCCGGTGTATGGGATGATGGTGTTTAAGCGTCACCCCAAGGTAAGCCCAGCCAGGGAGACTCACGGTGTTTTCCCAAGGAGATTGCAGCAGCTGGAGATGAAAACCGTGCCTCTTACTCAGTGTCCACAGCCAGCCTGTCTCTGCTCGGGGCCATGGCTTCCTGGTCTTCATTTCCTGGGGAGGGAGGTCCACAGAGCCAGGGTTTTGCCTCCTAGGCCCCAAATGCCAGACACCTAGACTAGCCTTGTGGCACTTGGTGAAAGACAGTAGATCTGAGTGAGATTCGGAAGGTACTCAGTGCTGGGTATAGGGAGGGCACAACCATGATCCCAGCACTCTTTGAGGCTGAGGCAGGAAGATGGCAAATTTGAGTCTGGTCTGGACAAGACCCTGTCTCAAAATAAAAAGGCCTGGAGGTGTAGCTCAACATAAAGACTAGGGGTTCCAATCACAGTACCACACACATACACACGCATACACAAGATCACATGCAAGAGGGGTGGGGTGTAGCTACTGGCACAGCATTTGCTTAACATGCCCAAGGCCCAAGATTGAACCCTAGCACCCAGAGAAAGAAACCAAGCACTCAAAAGCTCTAAATTCTTCCTAGATGGAAACCTCACTGCACCTGTGACCCCAAGCTGCACTCTCTCGAGCTCAGTCAGGAGTGGAACAGACTAGAATAAATCAGCTGCAACCCCATGCAGGGCCCCAGGGGAGCGCCTAGACCATCAGCGCCCTGGTCTGCCCTCCAACGCCCGCTGTGGCAGGAAGGGACCCTCAGTCCCAGTGAGCTCTGTGGCTGCTGAGGGCAAGGGGCAAGTCTTATCCCAGGGGGGCTTCTAGGTTCCAGGAAAATACATGGGTCCCTGAATCCAGCCCAGGAGGTTGGGAGATGCTTCTCTTGGAAGACATAGCTTGACATTAGGCTTAAGGGAGGAGGGTGAGGTGTCTAGATACAAAACAACTGCTCCCTTCACAAACCCAAGGCCTCGAGTTGCAGCAGCCGGATGCAGGGGAAAGTGCCAAGAGAGACAAAGGGGCCCAGAGCTCAGCACCCTCTGACAGGGAGATAAAAATAGAAACAGCCATCTGCACTCCCACCCCGGCTGAGAGCGGCTGTGTGAAAGCCACGCTGAATGACACAGAAAAGCCCATGCAAATCACACCGATTAAGCACAATGCCATGTGTGCAAGGCCCAGCCCAGCCAGGCACATAGTAGGTGCTCAGTGAGTGCTGCTGCCCCCCGCCCACACTCACAACTGTGTTCAGTGAGGGCAGAGTGGAAAGAGTCCGTCTTGGTGGTCTGCCCTTTACCATGGTGTTTCAAAGTGGGCCGCCCTCAAACTCTCCGGATGAATCATGAGGAGCCCCCGCCTCCTCCTCCAGCCACACATTTGCATGGAGCGTGAGGGGCTGGATGTTGGGGAAGGACAGGGAAAAACAAAGCTGAGCCTGAGGGTGGGTGCCAACCTGGAGTTTGCGTCAGAGACACTGAGAACAAGGAACGTGTCCAGGGCACCTGCTCAGTGCCAGCCCCAGCCCAGGACCTTGGCTTCTACCCTGTGAATCCTCACTGCAACCCTGTCCAGTGGGATTTCAACACCTTTTTTTACAGATGAGGAAACTGAGACATAAAAAGTTTAATTTTGGGAAGGGTATTGGGAATTGAACCCAGGGCTTTTACACTGAATCAAATCCCCAGCTTCCATTGATAGATGGACTGATTTTTTTTTTTTTTTTTTGTATTGGGAATCAAACTTACAGCCTCATGCCTGCCAGGCAGGTGCTTAAGCCACTGAGCCAAACTCCCAGCCCTATTTTTTTTGAGACAAGGTTGCACTATGTAGTTCAAGCTGGCCTTGCACACATTGTAGCCCAAGTCCGCCTTGAACTCACAATGCTCCACCTACCTCAGCCTCCCGAGTGCTGGGATTAAAAGCACATACCGCCACACCTGGCTAATTGATTGATTTTTGAGACAAGTTCTCACTAAGTATTCCAGTCTGGATTTGAACTCACTATGCAGCCCAGGCTGGCCTCAAACTCACAGCAGTTCTTCTGCCTCAACCTCTGGAGTGCAGGGATTGCAGATGTGCACCATCATGCCTGGTCTAATTTAATGTTTTTTAGAGAGACAGAATCTCACTGTTATCTAGGCTGGCCCTAAATGCCTGACCTCCAACAATCCTCCTGCTTCAGCCTCCCAGTAAGAATCTTGTCTGGAGCCTGCCTGGCTGGCAGGGGCAGTCTTTCTGGTAGAGGTCGGTGTGGATTCTGAGTGAGCAGCAGGGGAGGGGCTGGGGGCTGCCGCTGCTGGAACCGTGTGGGTCAAGGCTGGCTCGGTGTGCACGCAGCTCTGTCACGGACAACTGGGGCCAGGCTTCTCTCCACGGCTCCAGCCTCGGCCTCCAGTGGGGTTGACACTGCTCTCTGCCTTCCCAGCCACCCGCTCTTGGAAAAGCCCCTGGCTCCACCACGGGCCACGGAATGCTGTGTAATTTCCTTTGCGGGTCCGTCCTCCACTGAGGGCTGTGACAGGGCCATGACTCAGGCCTTGGCCTGACACCGACAAGCCACCAGCTGCCTGGCTTCCAGCTGGCTGCCCACTCCAGCACAAGGGGATGGGCTGGGGGTGCCAGGCAGACGCTCCTGTTGGGCTCACGGTGCCCAGAGTGACCCTCGCTCAGCTGCTGTGCCCAACAGCCCCGTGCCTCGAGCTCAGGACTCAGTGAGCCGCCAACAGGCTGCGGGAGCCGGATCCGATGTCCCCACTCCCAAGTGAGAACACTTCCCACCTTGCAGCCGGCTAGGGAGACCTGTGAGGGGGTTCGCTCCACCTAGAGAAAGGTGCAGAGGTCATTAAAACAATGCCACCGCCCCAGGTCACCTGCAGCTGAGCTGCCTTCAAGGAATGTGCCGGGTTTGGCTGGGGCTGGGACAGGGGGAGCTGGTGGAGGCGGTGAGGAACCAGAAGGCTGATCTTCGGCTCCTTGTTCGCCGGGGTTGACAGCAGCTAGGCTAGAGCCCCTCAGGGTGGGGAGGCCGAGGTGCCAGTCATACTTCTGGGCAAACTGAAGTCATGTGTCACTGGGGCTGTGACTCAGCCGAGCGCTTACCAGAGCTCATTCACAAAGGGACGAAACTGCTCTGCAGGCGGTTTTCGGAGGGAGGCTCCCCAGGGTCCAGGCAGAGCTAGAACGAGGGAGGTCAGCTCTGTCCCCAGCCCCGAGCATGCCCTTAGACTTGTTCCTGAGATGAACGAGTGAATGAGAAACATGTAGCAAAGCTGCTACAAAGCCCCCCAGCCTGTCCCTGTAGATGGGGGCGTCCCTGTCATCCTGCTCTTTGAGCAGGAGGGTGACGCTGGTGGTGCTGGGAAGGAGCTGGATCTCCATAGAGTAACTGATGGCCAGCTGGGGGCAGAGGGCCTCCTGTGCCCCAAGGGCCTCTCCATCCCTCCAGGAAAGTGGGTGACATCCCCGTTTGAAGGAATAGGGCCATTGGGTGTCTTGAATTTTTCTGGACTTATAAAGAGCTGGTATTGGTTGAGACACTGGAAAGAGTCTCTGCCTCTGTCTCTCTGACCCTCTATCTCTCTTCCTTCTTTTCTGTTTTTTAGACAGTGTCTCACTATGTAGTCCAGGCCATTCTCACATTTAAGTATTCCTGCCTCAGCCTCCTGAGTGTTAGGCATGTGCTACCATGCCCGGCGAGTGTTTCTGTTATTGTACTACTGTCATGTTCTTTAAAGGAAAGCCTTGTGACAAGTGTTTTGAGCATCGCCAGCCTGGGAGGAGTGAGCAATCACTTATGGACCTCGGTCAAGCTGTCCTAGGTCAGGATGTCCGTGGTCAGGTTGTCCCCACAGAATGGGTGGGGCGGGCTTCCACACTGCAGGCTTCACCGACCTCAGCACCTCCTCCCCGGCTGGAAATCCCCACCTTTAGCTGCTCCAGTGGTCGGACACCGCCACTGAGGCAGTTGCCACCACGGCTATTCCTGACCACGGAGAGAAGGCCAAGGTGCCTGGCTTGGGTTGATTTATTTTATTTCCTTTCTCATCTCTTTTTCTTTGTTTGTTTTCTCCTTAGTAAATCTAAGGTCACCCTGGTAGGTGGGGACTGGAACTCAGCCAAGCTGTGGCACCAGAGAGAGACTTTGACTGCCACCCTCGCCGCAGGCAAGTCACCCGTCCCCTGGGACGCGGGGTATCTGAGGTCCCACCTAGCAGGTACCTAGAGGTACAAGAGAACAGAGGCAGAGGGAAGGCACCAAAGGTTGACTCCCAAGGGGAAGGTGCCCAAAACATCAATGGCCGAATCAGGCTGATCATAAGGAAGGTACTGGGACCCAAAGGGAGAATTGCAGTGTGCTGTGTCCCTTGGGTGAGACATCCCAGTGGCAGGATTTCTCACTCACTGGGGTCTTCCTCAGACGTGCGTCTACACCATTCTCTGGCCATAAAGGAAAACTCTTGATGCAAAACTTTCAAAGACTGTTGTCTCTAAAAGGAAACTGGGATCACATTTTCCCACAAGACGCCGTAGGAATTGTGATTACTCAGAACTCCCTCTGACATTCTTGCGAACGTTTGAGTAATTCCCGGTGCCTTCTGCTGCTTTCAGAGCGGGAAGGCAGGCGTGTGCCAAGTCACACACAGAGGAGGGCTGCTGGTCTCGTAGCAACTGCACAAAGCATTGCGTAACTGCAAGTGTGCATGTTACTTTGATAAGGAAAGGAAACGCAAATGAAGAAGTAATAACTTCTGGTAAATTTAAGTCTAAAAGATGACTTCCTCCTCTTTGTCCCTCTCATCTCCTCGAAATCCCTCCTCTCAAAGTCTCTTCTGGAGCTTGTTTTCCAGAGTAGTTTTCTAGGACTGCTGGCAGGAAGTACTTCTGTGAGACTTCCTACTTTGGGGCTCAAAATGACCCTTAAACTAAGAGACGGCTGCAGATCCTCTCCAGGCAAGAAGGGTCCCCTGGCTACCAGCCTGTTTCCAATGCAAAGTGAAACTCCAGCCACTAAGGAGACCTCGCCAGTCCTGGCAAATACTGAAGACACTGCTGTCCCATGAGACCTGTGTCCACCATGCCTGCCAAGGAGACAGACAGCTCCGGTCGCTACCTCTAACTCTGGGGCTCTGTGGGAAGCTGCCTGTGTCCACAAGTCTTCTGGCCCAGAAAGCACATCAGTTCACGTTTGTACTGCTGTCCGGGGAGCCGACAACTCTGGAAAATAAGGCTCCCCAGGTTTCTCTGCCTTGGTCAATGTGGCCTGCAGGTAGACATCTGTCTTGATTGCTAAAGAATGACCTGTTTTTTTCTAAAAAAAAATAAAGGAGGGAAGAAAAGGAGAAAAGAAAGAGGGAAAGAGGGAGAGAGGGAAGAAGAAAAAAAGGGAAGGAGACCTAAGAGTTCAAAAGGTATGTGGCACACGCCTGTAATTCCTTCTGCTTGAGAGGCTGAGGCAGGAAGGTCACAAATTTGAGGCTAGCCTGTGTAATTTATCAAGACTTTGTCTCAAAATTTAAGAAGGGTTGCATATGTAGTTCAGGTTAGAGCATTTACCAAGCATGTTTGAGGTCCTGAGTTCAAACCCAGTACCAACCAACCAACAAACAAAACAAAAAACCTAGATCAGTGCTGTTCAATATAGTAACTGTTGCCTATGTATTGCTATTGAGCACTTGACTTTTTTTTTTTTTTTTTTTTTTTGCCATGCAGGAGATGAGAGCCAGGGCCTTGCTGCTAGGCAAATACTCTGCCACAAGCTACGCTTCCAGCCTCCTCTTGAGCACTTGAAATGTGGATGGTCTGAATAAGATATGCTACAAATATAAATTATGCACGAGACTGCAAAGAGTTATAAAAGGAATGTTAAAAATAATAAGCCAGGTATGGTGGCTCAGGCCTGTAATCCCAGTACTTGAGGGGCTGAGGCAGGAGGATAGCTGTACATTTGAGGCCAATCTGGGCTACATAGTGAGTTCAACACCAATCTGTGCTACATAGCAAGACACTGCCTCAAAGCAAGCAAGAAAACAAACAGAGAGAAATAATTTTCATCAATTATCTGTTGAAAGATAACATTTTGGAGGGGCTTTTTTTTGTTTGTTTTTCGTTTTTTGTTTACATTTGCGAGTTTTTGAGGAAATGAAAAAGAATAAAATTAATTTCATTTTTAAAAGGTGGCTGCTAGAACACTTACGACTTCCTCTGTGGTCAGCCCACTATCTCCAAGGCAGCGCTGTCCTGCCTGGTGGTTTCCTGTGCCTGGCGTGGCCCTGGCCACAGCCCCGCTTCAGCCTCCCACCAAATCTCAGGGGCTCTTTGCCTAGGTGGGCCTGGAAGTAAACTAGCCCAGTGTGTGATTCTTGGGTTCTCCAGATACGATCTAAGAGGCTCCCTGGAAATCTTTGTTGCTTGTTAAGTATTTTCAGAGAGCTGCTTGACCTTTTCAAACCCTGTGCTTCATGTAAAGGCATAAAAGCTTCCTTGCACTCCTGGACATAGCCGTTGGTGACCATGTGGTCCTAGTGGACAGTTGGAGCAGCACATGTGAGTCGTGGGAAGGCTTGGTTAGGCCTCAGCCTGGAAAGCCCATGCTCAAGTTGGACACCAGGTTCACTGTTTTTTGTTTTAAGTGGTGTATCATAGCAACATTACAGAACATCCCTCCAGTAGCAGGCGCCCAGCACCCTCCCCATGCCTGGGGGCGTGAGGGGTGAGTTCAGCTCACTGCTGTAGCAGCTGGAGCTGGGGGTCGACTCGGTCTTTAATGCAGGTGGAAAAAGTTCCAAATGCTTGGTCACTGGGGTACGAGCCTGCTGTGTGCACACATTTACACAGTTGTGATGATAACGCGGCCTGGGTGTTACTTTATATTATACTTCTTTCTCATCAGCACTTCCAGATTCCTATGGAGTCCTGATATCATCCTTTTAAATAATCGAATATTGGTTAGTAATACTTAATAATAACTGTGCCATTTTCTAACCCTTTTTTAAGGACATTTAGTTTCCAGTTTTGTACATTTAAATAAGATAGCAGCAAAACTTGGAATTTACTTTCCTTTTCTATCATTCCTTTTGAATTTGTATTTTCATTAAGATAAATTCTCAGAAGTAAACTCCTGTGCTAATGTTTTTCTAATTCTTGAGAGAGCTTGCCGAAGCGCTATCCAAAAGGCAGGTGTGAGCTTACACTGCTCACAGCCATGGGCATGCGTGTTAAGTCCCTGGCAAATTTGCAGGACTGTCGTGTTCTACATGTGCGCACACAGGTGCACGTATGTAAATGCTCTGTCAGTGGTGACATCTTTTTCATTTTAGTCTTCAGGGCTACAGATCAGACCCAGGGTCTCCAGCACGCTGAGTCACACCCCAGCCTTGCGCCTGTATTTGTAAATTCTCTCTCCAGGGCGGGCTCATCACCCCTACTGAATTTTCCTTCCAGAAGTATGTTGTTCAGGAAGGTCGGGCAAAAAAAAGTTATGCCTAATTCCTATCAATGGAAAGAGGAAATACTGAATTTTGCAAAAAATTACACGTCCTTCTCAGTGGCATCTGTTGCTAAAGGAGCCCAGCAGTCTGTGATTTCCAAAGTGCAAGGACTGTGCAGGCGGCTCTCTGGGTCTCGGGCACAGCTGACAGTGCTCCCAGGAGCTCCCCTCTAGCACCGCCCAGAGCCTGCTGGTGGGTCCTAAACACATCGGTCCACCCCTCCCGCTCCGGAGGCACAGGCGCCTCGGCCTCTGTAGAACTCATTTTAGACCAGATGGGGTCTGCTTCTATGGTCAGAGACACTGCCACTCAGCTGGCCTCAGTGAAGCTGGCTGTGATTTCCTGTTGGGCTGGTGTCTGTCAGGAGGGCTCAGTGCTGCCCAGGGAGCGGCCCTCGGTGCTGGCCTCTCCAGCACGGCTCCTGCACCAGGAGAATGGGACTTCTCCTTCCACTGCAGACAAGTGCGCAGGCATCTCGCTCCCCTCTGGCTCACTCTCTTTTGTTTTCTCTTGTCTTGTTTTGTTTTTTTGAGATAGAATTTCACTATGCAGTTCAGGCTGGCCTTGAACTCACTTATGTAACTCAGGCTGACCTTGAACTCACAGTGATCCTACTATCTCAGCCTCCCAAATGCTGAGATTACAGGTGTGAGCCACCATGCCAGGTTTAGCTCGCTCTGTGAGCTTTGCTGTAGTAGGGAAAGAATCTCCAGCCTAGCCCACAGCGTCGACTTGGGCAGCAAGACTTATGTTTGCATCAGTAGTGATAACTGTGGGACTTACTATGGGCTAGGTCAAGCATTTTGCTTGTATCAATTTATATAACTCTCGCAAACCTATCATTAGCCTTGTTTTTATGGTAAAAAAAAAAAATCGCCTTGAGGGTTAGATTTTGCCTTACACACCTTATAACCATGAAACCAGCATGTATGCTGACTGCCACTGAGTGGTATATTAATACATGCTCCTTATTTTCCAAAGATAAAATTAAAAGTTCAACACAGCCTAGGCCTGGTGGTATGGCCTGTAATCTCAGCACTCTAGGAGGCTGAGACAGGAGGGCTGCACGTTTGAGACCAGTCTGGGCAAGTTAATGATTTAGTAAGACCCTGTCTCAAAACTAAAAAGTACGAAAAGAAGCCAGAGGTGGTGATTCACGTTTCTAATCCCAGCACTAGAGAAGTTGAAGCAGGAGGATCACTGCAAGTTTGAGGTCAGCCTGGGCTATGTAGTTCAAGGTCAATATGAACTACATAGTGAGACCCTGTCTCTAAAAACAAACAAATACTCACCCAAATAAAAACAAACAAAAAAAGCCCCAAAACGATAATTTTTAAAAGGCAGGGAATATAGCTCAGAGTGAAGGCCTCAGTTTCAGTCCCCGCTACTATAAAATAAAAATCCGACATAGAATGTACATAATAAAATTTATAATACAGCAGACCCTCAAGTTACAACCAGCCTGATATACAAACAACTTGGGTTATAACCAGAATTTTAGTTTTAACTTACCACCAAAGTCTTGAGTTATGACCCAAATGTTAGCTACTTGTGCTTCCAGATGGTCTCAGATACAGACTTAACCCTTAAAGAGTTCTGGGAGGGTGGCTGGGGATTTAGTTCAGTGGTACAATTCTTGTATAGCAAGCAGGAGTCCCTGGGTTCAATTCTCAGAACCAAAAAGCTTTTAAAAAGAAAATAAACAAACAAAAAAGCCAGGTTGGTGGTGCATGCCTATAATCCCAGCATGTGGGAGGCTGAGACAGGAGGATTGCCTCAAGTTTGAGGCCAGCCTGGAGTATGTATAGAGTGCAGGGCCAGCCTGAACTACTGAGACCCTGTCTCAAACAATTAAAAAAAAAGAAAATGAACAAACAAACCAACAAACAAAAACACCAAAAAACAAAAAGAGAGTTCTGGAAGGAACATTACAGCATCCTTTCCTGTGTGGGGTTAACTGTGAAATCCTGGGCCAGTGTCTCTCCAAAGATAATGAGATCTGCCTGTATACAGCAGAGAGACTTTGAAGGCTGTGCAGAGGAGCCTGAACCTTCAAATGACAACCCGAGTTACAACCAGCCCTTGGGAAGGAATTAAGTTCACAAGTCCTGAGTCCACTGTACGTCTATAATATTCCCTCTCAATTCTCCTTTTCTCCACAGAGGTAACCACTCCTTATTGTGTGTGTACATCCTTCCCCTCCTGTTTCTATGACCAATACAATCTTAGGGTTTTAGAAGAACTTTAAATTTAAACACACACACACACACACACACACACACACACACACACAATGATACTATAAGCATCATACTTTTGACCTGTTAACAACGCTTTTCAAAATGACTTAGAGCTGAGCTTGGTGGCACATACCTGTATTCCCAATACTCTGGAAGGCTGAGGCAGGAGGACTACCAGGTCAAGCTCAAACTGGGCAATTTAGCAATTTAGTGATTTAACAAGACCCTATCTCAAAATAAATAAAAAAGGGGAGTTGGGAATTCAGACCGAGTTCAGTCCCCAGTGCTACACACACACACACACACACACACAGAGATTGTTTCAAATCAATGTATATAAATCTATCTATGTGACTTTTATGGATTCCATGGTATGAATGTACCATAAGTTATTATCTGGCTCATATTTGATGGTCATTTAAGTTGTTTCTATTATTTTGCTAGATAAACAAGGCTTTAGTGAGCTTCCCTGAGTGAGCCTGTGTGAGAATGTCAGATGATGAAATCCCAAAGTGGGATTTCCTGTGGTGCATACCTGTAATCCCAGCACTTGGGAGGCTGAGGCAGGAGGATCATCATGAGTTTGAGGCCAGCCTGGAGTCCACAGTGAGACCCTGTCTCAAAAAACAAAAACAAAAAAAACCAAAGTGGAGTTGCCACTTCTCAGTGAACCACATTTCACGTGTAACTGTTGCCTGTTGTTCTCCAAAAGTGACTGGGGTCGTTTTACTATCCCCAGTGGCAACACCTATGCACCTACACCCTAACCAACTCTGAGACAAAACAATCTGCAATATCTTTGCTTATCTGGTACTTAGAAAACGGGACCTTCTTGCTTGAGTTGGAATTGATTTTGTTTGCTTTCTGTCTGCAGTCCCCTCATTGTTCACATACTGCTGGGCTTTGAATTTTTTCCTTGGTCCTGTGCAAGCATTTGGATTCTTCTTGGTAATAATCTAAGCTGATCTTTGAAACTCTTTGTTGATCTCACCTTTGAGCTTAGGTAGATTTTGTTGAGAAATAGGAGTTTCCATTTCCAAGGCAGGTGCAGGTCTATCCAGAGTTGTTGTCATGGTCCCCGTGGAAATTGGCAGGGCGACACCAGCTCACCCAGTGACCAGAGCGTTAGCTTTCTGCCCTTCCCTGCCTGTGTTTGCTCCCTGGTTCTGCCTGGCTCCACCCACAGACCCTCAGATGCCTCTGCCCCAAGTGTGAACGTGGCAGCGAGCTCACCTTGGGAAGGCCATGGACTTTTCTCTCTGACTGTAGGGTGGCTGTGACTCACACGTGAAGTCTAAGGCTGTCCACGTGAAGCCATCAGTTCCCAGCACAACACTCCTGCCCCCCAACCCCTGCCCCCAGGCCAGCAAAAGTGCTTGCCAAGCTGCCTGTCCCTGGTCCCTTAGTCCTGCTTGTCCCGCCACCTAACAAGCCATCATAAAAATAAGACAGCCACAGATGCTAAATCATTCAAATAGTATGGAACTATTCCAAAAAAAAAAAAACCAGATACAGATCTTTTAACATTTCGTGCGTGTGTAAACATGCATGCATTTTTATGTAGATTCTTTTTTAAAAAATGCAAATGGGAGGCAACTGTAACAGTTTTGCACCTCACTTTTTAAAAAATTAGCTCCGCTTCTCAGAAATCTGTCTGTATCAGCATACATGGATCCATTTCATTTCTAATGGCCACAGTATTGCATTCATGTCCTTATTTATCTAGTATCCAGTCGTCTATTAATAGACACTTGGGCTGTTTCCTCCTCCCCCCCCCCATTACGAACAACGCCACTTGAACAAACATCCCTGGGGATGTGTGGAGATATATCTGTAGGGTAAATTCCTAGAACTGGAATGACAGGGTCAAAGGAAATGTGTACTTTACTTTTGAAAGATATTACCAGATTGCTCTCCATGAGGTTATGCCAATTTATGCTCTCACCAAGCCTCATCAAGGGAGGCTACTATGTCTTTTCACCTGCATCAGACTTCATGAAGCCTGTGAGACTTTGGTTGATACAATCTCAGTCCTTTCTGACTGGTGAAAAATAGTCTCACTGAACAGGCATGATGGCACATGCCTGTAATCCCAGCACTCAGGAGGCTGAGGCAGGAAGGTTGCCTTGAGTACGAGGTCAGTCTGGGCTACATAGTGAGTCCAGGTCAGCCTGAACTACATAGTGAGACCCTGTTTCAAAAAAAAAAAAAATAGTGCCTCACCATGTTCTTAATTTACGTTTCTTGAATTATAGTGGAGAAATGCATTTCAAATGTTAAGAAAACATCTGCATTTCTTTTTCAGTGGACTCTTTATTTGTGACCTTTAGGAACTATCCTACAGATCATCAGACTGTAGCACTGATTTGGAAGAGTTTTTCGAATATGGAGGAATTTGTGTTTTTGTTGTATGTAATATCATCATTTCCCCTGGCTTACTGGTTTTTGTTTGTAGGCTTCTATTGCATAAGTTTTATTCTTCTAGAGTCTGGGTTAGAATTTCAATGCAAATACTTGAGTTGCAAGAGTTAATTTTTGTACCTGATCTCCTCGCTTTGCCGTGGTTCCTGTTTCCCTGTGGCGACAGAGAGCGGCAGCTCCTGTTCCAGCTCCCGCGTCCAGGTACACAGTGCATGGAAGGAGGCTGCACTCATCGGTCCTAGGCCCGCTGTCCTGGCTGGGAGTTCTGGGCTGACACTGTCTTAATTACTGTTATCTTGTTGCTGAGACAAAAGACCCAACACTCAAAGTTAAAGGGGAAAAGTTTATTTAGCTCACAGTTGGAAGAGGTTTCAGTCCATAATCAGCTGGTTCCAAGGCACATGGCAGAGGGGCAACCTTTCATGGTGGTGAAAGACAGCAAAAGCAACAGGTGAGAAGAGCAGAGAGGGGGAACAAGCCTCTTTCTGCCCCCTATATCTTATCCAGACTGCTGGGAATAGGGTGATGCCAATCCAATCAGTGGACTGACCCAGCAGTCACCCAGCCTTCATCCCAGCACCCTTAATCCCAGCATTGAACCATGAATTGATCATACTCTAGATTCAGCCACCTCCGAAAAAGTCCTATGGCCTCATGAGGCTTCGGGAAGATATTCAGACACAAGCCATGACATTCCTTGCCCACAAGGCCCTCCACGGCTTGCTTTTTTTTTTTTTTTCTTTTTTTTTTTTTGACACAGGGTCTCTCTATGCAGTTTGGGCTAGCCTTGGGCTCACTTTGTAGCCCAGGCTGGTCTCAAACTTGCAACAATCCTCCTGCCTCAGCCTCCCAAGTGCTGGGATTACAGGAATGAGCCACCACTCCTAGTGCCCTCCATGGCTCTTCTCTCCTTCCCTGTCCACCCCCAAGGACTGCAACTCCAGCACTGCACAGGCCTCTACAGACACCACATGGCCATTCCTAACTTGGGCCTTCACCACCTCCTCTGGGCAGTCACCCAGAAACTCATCGCCATCATCTCTGTACCTCTCTGATACCCTCAGCTCAGCCCACTTGCCAAACCCAAGGACTCTGTCCAGTTGTGGAGGCTGGGAAGCTTCATTAATTTTAGTTTAAGCAGCATCCTAAACCCAGTCCCACATCTTCTGCACTCCTGCAAGGAACTGGAATTAGGTCTGGAAGATTTCCTTTCTGCATTTTCCCCTTCTCTTTGTGCTCTCACATCCCTTTCCTAAGGCCGTGTGTGCATGCACATGAGTGTGTGTGTGTGTGTGTGTGTGCACACGCGTGTACCGCCTCGGCTGGGCCCTCTCAAGAGCAGCCCTCAGCCTGATGTGAGGCAGAGCCAGATGTGAGCACCCAGGGCCTCTCCCTACGGAGGCTCTCAGGGGCCCCCCACTGCTCTGCTTAGACTGTTCTAGGCCCTCACCTAACTGGGTTGCTGTGGTTTGTGTTCTTGCCGCTATCCCCTTCCGGGCAGCCCGTGGTGGGCTGGGGCCGCCCCTCCTGCTGCCCTCTGTGGCCGCTCGGCTGGGGCTGCACACTTGGGCGCTCAGCCTGGGTCATAGTCAAGCCCGGCTCTTCCCGTCCCTGGTGCTTCAGCAACAGCAGTACTCAGAGTCCCCAGACGGCTTCCTCGGCTCTGCTTTGCCGTGAGGACTTCCCTCCCCTGATCCTCATGGAACCAGGGGGATTTTCTCCAGACAGCTCTCTGCGGAGAGGCCTCCTACCACCCGAGCAGTGCTCTGGCCTCTGCCCCTGCCAGCTGCAGTTTCTTCAAACCTCGGCACAGCAGCACCTGGAGCCGGGGACAGGCAGGAGAGGAGGCCGCAGCACAGGCGCGAGGCTCGGCCTTCACCTGTGCACAGCCCAGGCCTTCCCTACTGCACCCCTGCTCCCGCCTGCCCTCTGGGCCCCCAGCACCAAGGCCTTACCTCTCAGCCCTTCCAAAGGGACAAGAGGGGCCTTTCTGGGAGGCCCCACGTTCCCAGGAAATGGAGGTTACACTGTGACCCAGCCCCACACACGCAGAGGGACCCCTCCCCAGCAGCTGCTCTCCCTGTCCTCCTCTCTCTCCTAGGCAGGGCCAGATGTGAAGACAGCCTGCCTCTCTAGCTGGTCCCCAGACCCCCGACCATTTCTACGTGTCTCCCCAGCAAGCTCTGCGAGCCCATCCTGACAGTTGACCTCATTTTCCCAGCCTGGTTCTGCACCTGCGGTGGTTTCTCCCAGGGCCTTGCCACCTCGAGTTCTTCTGTGTTAATGAATCCTCTCTTCTCAGCACCCGTGCTTAGCTTGGGCTTGTCTTAGGGTCTCTGGGCAAACTCCTGGCTGAGCAGTATGCATTTGTGTGCATTTGGAGTTGGGGGCAGATCCAGTCCGGCCTTTGGCACTGACTGGCTGATCCGTAACTCCCTGAGTCTCTTGCTTCGTCGATCAAACAATCTGCCTCACAGGATGGTCGGGACTCCTTGGGTGTCATGAGCATGCCCACTGGTTACTATCGAAGGCGTTTTTCATTGTAATTTACTCTGCCTCACTAGCACCAACAGTTTTTGCGGTGCTGGGGATTGAACCCAGGGATGGTCTTCCACTGAGCTACATCCCCAGCGCTTTAAAAAACTTTTCATTTGGAGACAGGATCTCACTAAAGCCTGTAAATTTCCCAGGGTGGGCTCTTGAATCTGGGGGAGGACTTTCTCTACCATTTTCTTCCTTTTTCTACAGTTCTTTTTTCTTTTTCTTTCTTTCTTTTTCTATTTTTTTCTTTCTTTCTTCCTTTCTTCTTTCTCTTTTCTTCCTTTCTTTCTTTCTTTCTTTCTTTCTTTCTTTCCTTTTTTTTTTTTACTAGAAGGTGCTGATAATGGTGGCAGTGTTAGAGAAAATGGAGTAGGGTGTGGATGGAAAAACAAACAGGCCCTGAGCAGCCTCGCCCCTCAGAGTGGGGGCCAGCAAATCCGGCCATGAGTGAGTGAAGTTTGCAGACTGCCTGGGGCCCCTCACCTACAGGCCTGGTGGGGGCCGCCCCGGAGCCTGCCGCAGGAAGGCAGCCCCACCACCCAGGGGCACAGGGGCCATCAGTGGCCTCTTTGCTTCCCTGTGTTACTGCAGTTTGTCACATCTAGAACACAGGCTGCAGGCCAGGGGACAGGGTCCCAACGAGACATGTGCTGGGCCACTGTAGAGCCAGGGGTGAAGAAGCAGGGACACCAAGTATGGACTCCCAGGGTCAGCAGAGCCTGAGCACCTGCAGGCCTGAAGTTGGTGGGGTTGGTGCAGCTTGCCGGGAGGCAGAGGGGAGGTGTGCCAGAAAGGAAATAGGAGGTTAGAAGCAAGCCAAATACAGTACTGAAAAAAAAAGTCAGAATCATAAATTCTATCTTATATACTTGTAACTTGTAATAATAATAAAATATTATTTCCATAGGTGAACTGTGGGGAGAACTGGATGTTTGAGAAAGATATGGAGGGAAACTTTCCCCTGACCATCCTTTTGTAGCTAATGAAGTCTTTTCAAAAAGTCAGTAAATGAAAGTACAAATATGAGAAGTAGTAAAGTGATAAGGCCCCTGACAATGTACACTTTGTCCTACCTGTAGCTCGGAGGCTGTGTGGGGTAGTCGCTGCCCATTTACAAGGGGAAACATTTACCAAGCCGAGAAAGTAGAAGCACCAGGGGGTTTGGCAGGGGCCTGGTGTTGACATCAGCAGCACAGCACCAGTGTTATTTCCTGGAATCCAGAAGGAAGAAGCTGAGCTTCCTTCTAGGGTCCCAGCCTAGCCTGGCGAGCTCAACCTCAGTTGGGAGGGAATCAGGGGAATGAAGACAGACTCCCCCTTTCTCCCTCCCTTTGGTCTCTCTGGGCTCCGCATTGGCTGACACCAAAGACAGCCATAGGGTAAGTGCACTCTTTCACACAGTGAGGGCCTGGCCTGCCTGAGCGCCTCCAGCCCTTAGGCGTCACGGTGTGTCACGGGATAGTAATGACCCTCGGCCTGGAAAGAAGCTGGCCAATCCACGAAGTGCTTAGGACAGTGCCTGGTGCATGGTGAACACAGTGTACAGGAATAATGGCTATTGCAGTTAGGCGCACAGGACCTAAAAGCTTTCTACAGCTTCTACCAAGGCAGGGTCCTGTTGAACAGGGGATGCAAGGGGAAGGAGGAGGAAACCAGCAAGGGTGCCCGTTCCAGCTCGTCTATGGGAAGAACAGAGACACCTATGAACCGAGCATCTCTGAGCATCAGAGCGCGCTGGGCGCTGTCATGCACGTGGACTGGACCAGGGCAATCCTCCTTGTCTTGCGAAGGAGGGGACTGAAGCGCAGGAGAAGGACACTCCCTGCCCAAGGCCACACAGCTAGCAAGAGGCTGACTCCCAGTCCTCACCCGCACCACCACACCCTTCCCAGTCACGAGCGCCATGGCCCAGGAGCAAGATTCATAAACTGCGATACGAAAAACCTCTGTTTAGCAGAATGTTCTCTGAGCTTACGAGATACCTCCCCACTTATACAGAAGGTAAATTCCCATTGAAGAACACGATGATCTACAGGGAAGCTTCCATGAAAACTGTCAAAACTGTTAAATTTATTAACTTTAGAATACAATTTTGAGAAAACATTCACACAATAGCAGAGCCACTGACGGCAACTCTGAAAAAATACAACTTTGAAGAGAACTTCTGGGGAATTTAATTAAAAATTAAAAATAAACACGTTGAAAAGTACATGCACTTTTTTTTTTTTCAGGAAAACACTAGTGGCATGGTATTTACAGTGAGAGATAGCTAAGAAAATAATCAAAGCAAAAGAAATATTTATTTATCTTTTTGGGAACTGGGACTTGAACTCAAGGCCTCACATATGCTAGGCAACTGCACTGCCGCTGAGCTGTATCCCCAACCCTTTTTGTTATTTTTAAACAAATATAAATTTTTAAAATTTGCTTTACTGAACATGGTTTTTTTTTTTTTTTTGTAATTATTTATATTTTGCAGTGCTAGGGATTAAACCCAGGACTTCACACATGGTAGGCAAGCATACTAGTATTATTATTATAAATTTTTTTTTTGGTGGTACCAGGGATCAAACTCATGACTTCCTGCTTGCCACACAGGCACTTGTGCCACTGAGTTAAATCCCCAGCAAGCATACTACTATTGAGCTACACTCCCAGCCTCTAAATAATTTTATTTTTGAAAATAGTTTTTAAGGATATTATTTTATTTTTTCCATAATGAGGTCTCATTACTTCGGCCTCAATCTCCCAAGTGCTGGGATTGTAGGTGCATGCCTCCTTTTATAAGCCCACCAATATAATAAAATCAATTTCTTAGACAATGAATGCTCAAAAATGTTTTGAAGTCTAAAGCCCCCCCATCTGCCGGTGGGTTTATGAGTTACTTCCTTGTTCTCTGTCCCTGCCCCTTCGCAAATGTAAAGATGATTTTATCCCCATCAGCCTTGGTCCATGATAAGCAGATGAATGAGTGGATGGATGAAGGACAAATTGGCCAATACGGAGAGGACCTGGTGAGGAGACTGCGAAGCGGGTTGGGTTATGTGGTACACACTTAGGCATGAAACTGAGGGGATGAAGTTTTACCACAGGGTGGTACAAGATCCACTGGGGTGTCAGACACGAGGATGAGACCACACGCCTGGGCTTTAAGGAAGATTTATCTCACCAAGGGGTGAGGAATGGGGACCAGTGTCAGGATCACTGTAAGCAGGGCTCATGGTGACACTGAGAGTATCTTCTTTTTTTTTTTTTTTTTTTTTTTGCGGCACCGGGGATCGAACTCACAGCCTTGCACCTGCCAGACAGGCGCTTAAGCTGCTGAGCCAAACTCCCGGCCCTGGATTTTTGAGGCAGGGTCGCACTATGTAGCTCAGGCCGGTCTTTTTGCTCACGTTGTGGCCCAAGCCAGTCTTGAACTCACAACGCTCCGCCTACCTCAGCCTCCCGAGTGCTGGGATTAAAGGCATGCGCCACCACGCCCGGCTACTGAGTGTATCTTTGGGAGAGGAAAAGCAGAGAAGGAAGACTAAGAGGTGACCGAAAGAGAACCGGTGGCTGTCCTGGCTAGAGCAGGGACTAACTAGTCCTTTTGGTAGCGACAGGCAAGTTTCAAGGAAGCTCCAAAGCCTTTCTTTCTGAATGTACCATTCTCCTCCTCCCAAGAGGGCAGTGTGTGTTGAGATTCTTTCTCAAGTCAGGACTCAGGTCTCAGGCTTGCTGTGTCTGCCCTCCAGATGTCAACACAGCCTGGAGTCACTCCAGGGACGAAGGAGAGGCACTTAACAGCGCTTGCCCAGCTCTCCTTGGCCAGAGAAGCCCAGGACTGGCAGTAGGTGGGTAAGAGCCAGGGGTGTGTTGTGGGATGGGGCTGTGGCCAATGGAGGCCTTGGGCATGTGTGGGTCAGTGAAGGCCCTTGAAGTCCTGGGCAGTGGGTTCCTCAAAAGCAAAACCACTTGAAACATGCCATCTGGGACAGCTGGGGCTCTGTGGCCAGCCCCCAACAGCCCAAAGGCTTCTGTTACAGAAAGCCCCAGCCAGCAAGGGCAGCTGCTGGTGGAGACACACAGAGCTGCACCTTCCACTCGGGTGGCCACGTGGGCCGGAACACTGGGGGCAAGTGGCTGAGACTGAGGGGGTGATGTGGGGGAGACAACCACCACAGCCTCGCTGACTTTCCAACCCTTCCCCAAGCCCAGGGCTCTCCTTTTCTAGCTCAGTTCCCCTATTCTCTTTCTGTTGTCAGCTCTTGCTTTTCCCCGGTGAAGAAAGGTTGGCGGGTTGATGGTCCTGAGGAGCAGCCAACAAGTGCAGTAGGCAGGGCCCTGGCCAGCACAGTGTCGCCTCTGTGGGAGCAGCAGGCTAATTAGACTCAGCTGGCAGCCAGGCGGAGGGAGTTTCCCAGCTCCCCGCCTCCTCCTCCTGTGTGGTAGCCTGGCAGCCACTGCAGGGAGGTGTGGGGACAGGAGGACCACGAGCACCCGGGAGGAGCCAGGCCTTGAAGGGAAGCCAGGTCCAACCCATGCCTGAGCCCAACCAAGAACTCTATTTAGAATCCCAGGAGGCGGGGCAAATCCAGCTCCCTCCAGGATCCAGGGTTTTTCCAAGGGGAGTGATTGGCCCATAGTTCACCCAGCTGGATTGTGATAGAGCCAGAAAGGGACAGAATGCTCTGGTCGAGAAATGTACCGCATCTGCCTTTCTTTTCCCAGCAAATCTTCGGGACTTTCCCGGGGTCAGAGCTGCTGCACACAGCTACGCAGGTGTGGGCCAGGGCGTGCATGGGGTGAGCCTGACCCTGTGCGGGGCTGTGTCTGTCTGGACAATCAGTGGCTTTGCTCCACATCACACCAGGGTCCTGTGCAGAGCAGTATCGAGTGCCTGCCAGGGAGGCCACGCCAGGGAGGGCAGTGCGTCACTCATGCACCCGTCGCTGGGACAGCCGCTGCCTGGGACGCCCTTCTCAGGAGGATGGGTCTCAGGACCAGGGATGCGCACCAGGGATAGGCACCGTCATGTCAGGATCCTGGGCTGAGTCCTCAGCCAGGCAGGTGAGCAGCAGAGCACTAAGAAAGGCCAGGACTCCTTCCCCTGGCCAAGCTGTTCACTGCACACCCTTCCTGCTCCTGTGCTAACTTCTGTCCCCGTGGCAGGGTCACCTCACGGAACCAATGGGACTGTGTCTTGTGGACTTGAGCCATGCAGAACTGGAATGCGGCATGAGGCTGTGGACACTGAGGCCTTCACCAGTGTGACACGTGCACTTGAGCTGAAAAATACAGACTGTGGGGGGAAATTATCCATCGAGTGAATATCTGGGGGCAGGATCAATTATTTAATTTTCTACCTGCCTTTGCATAATTCACAAGGACTTTGGACTTACAACACTGAATCTCAAAGCCCTAGTCACAGCAAACATCTACAGACCCTCCTGGATCTCATTTCACCATTGTCTCTGAAGACCCAGTCAGGAAGCAAACAAATGAGCCAGGTGTGGTGAGGCACACTTGTAACCCCAGCATTTGGGCCGAGGCAGGAGGATTGCAGTGAATTGGAGGCCAGCCTGGGCTACGCAGTGAGTTCAAGGTCAGGCTGAACTATGGCAAGACCCTGTCTCAAAACAAAAACAAAGAAGCCGGGCGTGGTGGCGCACGCCTTTAATCCCAGCACTCGGGAGGCTGAGGTAGGCGGAGCGTTGTGGGTTCGAGGCCGGCTTGGGCTACAACGCGAGCACAAGGCCTGCCTGAGCCACATAGTGCGACCCTGCCTCAAAAAAACCCGGGCCGGGAGTTTGGCTCAGTGCCTTAAGCGCCTGCCCTGGCAGGCGCGAGGTTGTGAGTTCAATCCCTGGTGCTGTAAAAAAAAAAAAAAAAAAAAAAAACAAAAACAAAAACAAAGAAACCTGAAAACAAACAAAGGAGATAATGGCGAACAGCAATAGCATCAGGGAGGAAATGATACACTGGAGCAGAGAGTAAGAGGCCTACTTTAAGCGCTAAGGTACTGACTTCTGAAATAAGAGAGTTAAAACCCGCCTCAATCTATGTCAAAGGAAAAACAAGCCTTGAACTACCTCAGACCACAGAACTAAAACAAGAACTGACTTCTCTGCCTACACCTACTCCAAGCTATGCTGCCACAGGGCAGGGCCTGGGGGGCTCTGTGGGCTGCTGGGAGGCCCGAGACGACGTGAGGGATGTGACCACTGGCAAACACGAGGGCCGTGGCCACCACATGGACAGAAGTGAGGGAAGCGCCAGCTCCAGGCACCTCAGGAGGGAAAGGAGGGGAAGGGGTCAGTTCTACCTCAGGGAGGCAGGAAGGAGTCATGGAAAAAAGGTTGAAATTGGTTTTGAAAGATGAATCTAAACTTACAGGCTAGTGGGGAGAGGCCTAGCTGGCACAGAGGTGGAGCAGAGGAAGGGGTGCACTGGAATGGGGTGCAGCAGAAGTCTAAGGGCAGGCTGAGGAGTGGCTTGGGGCGTCTCCCAGAGCAGCAGGCCAGACGGCACCTAAGCGAGGATGCCGGCCCGCGTGACTCCTTCTCCTCCCTGCCACCTCTGCCACACTTCTGTGCCTCCCTTGGGGTTTTTCCAAACTGTCAACAGGCCAGAGTCCTGCAGGGCGGAACCCAGCAGGGATTACAGGGAGCAGGGCCTTGCAGCCTGAGCTGGGAGGAGGCGGCCGCTCCTCATGCCTGGAGGGCTCCTTCATCTGCACAGGGTATGAGGACCCAAGATGCTGGGGCTGCGTTTCTGACCATTAACACAGCCCAGGAGTGAAGCAGCTGTCTGAAAACAAGGCGGTCCGTGCTCAGTACAGAGCTAGATGTGGCCTGACCGTGCAGGGCCGTGAGAGAGTTGTCCGGGAGCTGTTAACAGGAAGACACTCTGACCTCCTCTCTCCAGAACGGCATGGCTGGGACATGACTCAGGACTGTGTGACTGAAGAGCCCAGGCTGTTCTGATGGACACAGCAGGCAGGTGGGCCCAGAACCACCACAGAGTTTGGGAACTGGGGGTGCCCTGTGGGCCCTGGTAGCTCAGGAAACCTCACAGCTTTTCTTCTGCTTGGTGTCAGTCCCCTTGATACAAGGGAAACGCTAGGTGTCAAATACCCTGAGTTCATGTCCCACGAAGTCAAAGAACAAAGTCTAAGGAATAATGGGGGTTAAGGGTAGGAAAAGGAGTGGGGGGAGAGAAATGGGGAATAGGATAGCTCCTGAGAGTTAGGAAGGGTCCCAAGTGGGTTGCCAATGAGCCCACCTCTCAAAGGAAGTTTTATAGTGCAAAATCATGAGGCAGGTACAATGTGGGACAAAATTATGATCAACCAGTAAGACTGCAAGTATAGTAGCTTAGGTAATATTGATCCAGTGGTAGCAAGAATACATGGGTGACATCGCTAACCTTGGTCAATAATCTAGTCTTGGGCTTGTTTTTAGTCTTAAAGTTTTAGTTTTAGTCTTAGTAGGTGGGAGAGAATGACCCACCCCTAATGAGATAATGAGACATCTCAAAAGGGTGATACCAATAATCCCAAACCTCCATTCATCCCTTAGGGAAGTATATATAATCAGTCATTGTGACTTTAAACTTCCAATGCACCTCCAGCCACAGTCCCGATGCATTCTCGTCTTTTGCATTGACTCCCTCCAGGGAGCAGAGAGTAAGAGGCCTACTTTAAGTGCTAAGGTACTGACTTCTGAAATAAGAGAGTTGAAACCCACCCCAATCTATGTCAAAGGAAAAACAAGCCTTGAACTACCTCAGACCACAGAGCTAAAACAAGAACAGACTTCCCTGCCTACACCTACTCCAAGTTGTAAGTCCAAAGTCCTTGTGAATTATGCAAAGGCAGGTAGAAAATTAAATATTGGTCCTGCCTACCACATTTCTATCTAATTTATCTGTCTATAGCACCCTCACCCTACTCTGCCATGACGTCTCAATAGGGGTCTTCCCCCTGTTGTCCCTGCCTGCGCCATTTGCAAAGAGGCCTGGGACTCCCCATCTTAGTCCAAAATTGACAATTATATTGTTTGCACACAAAAACAACTTGAAACAAAGCAAACCAACATTTGCGGTAGCCATGGATCTGGGAATCAAAGGCTGAAATGTATTTTGCGTACACAAAGTCAAAGACCTTGGTCTCTTAGTACTCACAGCTTATGGTGATGTAGTCAGTGGATAAAAAAGGACATTCCCGAAGGCCTGAAACCACCAGGCAACAGAAAGCATCTACAGCAGCTCAGAAGCTAGAAGTTGTAAGGTATAGGTTCTCTGTCCACTCCCACAGAAGCAGTGGAAGGGTGAGTACTCTGGTGGGTGAGGAGGTCAGAATAGGATGCAGAGGCCCAAGGAAGATAGGCCAAGCCTGTTGCCTCAACCAGCAGCCCTCTCCCGGTCAGAGGCCAGTGGAGCAGAGGCACACAGAGCTCGTTTGGCAGGAGATGAGTTCACTGCACAAGCTCGTGGGCCTCAGTTAAGATTCTGAGTGGGGGAACTGGAGGTGCCGCTCAGGAATAGAGTGCTTGCTTAGCATATGAGGCCCTGGGTGCCACTGCCAGCACCACACTAACAAAAACAAAACAAAAACAATCTTAGGACCCCACAGCCTGCTGTCTCCTGGATCCTGAGCAGCAGCCCAGGGACGGGGTAGAGAGGCCTGTCTGTGGGGCCACCCCCAAGGCCCTCTCTGAGGCTGGCCACAACAAGGCCTGCTCAGGACTTGCCGAACTATACCAAATGGAGGCACAGATCTTACCCTGATGCTTTTCTCCCCTTCCCAGCCCCAGTCCCAGCTCTGGTTTGTGGCCTTTCTTCCCTCAACTGTTGGCCTGTGAGGGGGGGAGGAGGGGCTGTCCCGCCTGAGGAGGAGCCAGGCCCACGGGCCCAGACTCAGAGCCGTGTACCCACTGGTGAGATGCACATGGCCGACCACAATGAACAAATTTAGTTGAATGATGCCATCCAGCAGGAGGCAAATTCTGCTTTCAAGTCACAAGACAAAGTTCCCTTGCTTGCTTGTGAGGCAATGTGCCTCCTTTGGTCTACATCCTAATTTGGAGTTGAGCGTGAGAGAGTTTCATCTCCTTTGTTATCATCTGCTCGTGTCTATCCCCACCAAGTTGTCCAGGCCAATACAGAGAGCTAAGCTGTGTGAAACGGCCCAGGTCTCTTTGAGGCCTCAAAAGAACCCTCAGGCGCCTCCTTTTTCAGAGTACAAAGAAGCTCCAAAAGTTAGAGTTTGGAGTTGGATAAGAACGTGGATTATCTGTGCTAGATTTCATGAGGTGAGGGCCTCGTGTTACACAAGATGGCCTGTGTGACAAAGGAGGACTCAAGATTGCTGGGCTTCAAGCAGACCTGGTTTTGAATCACCACACCATCTGGGTGACCTTGGGCCAGTCACTAATCTCTCTGAGCCTCCCAATCCCATCCGTCAGGCAGGAAAACATCCATCTCATAGGATTGCTATTGAGAGAGTTGGGGAGGCCAGTGTTTGTTTTTAGCACCTACCCGAGGGCCAGGTACACAGTACATAGCACGAGTTCCTCCCACCTCTCCTTAGTTAGGAGCGGGACGCCCTGGGGCTCCATTCCTCTCCTCAGTGGTCATGTCCCTAGGATGTGAGGCAGCAGAAGCAAGACAGGAGGAGCAGACAATTCAGTCAGACCCTAGGGAGCACAGTGTGCTGAGCAGAGGGCTGAGAAGAGCACAGCAGTGAGACACCAGGGAGGGTTCTGACATTCATCCAGCCTGCCTTGGCCCCATTCGCTGCTCCCACCCCTCCTGCTCTGAGGAGGCCTCTCCCTGGGGCCACCCCCAGGACATGTGCCCGCCTCCTGTGAAGTGCTGGGGACTCCACAGCTGACCTTTCTCCTGATGCAAGCTCCTTGTAAAGGGCACAGCCTGCTGACAGCCACACAGCACGATTTGCTGTCTTCCTGTGTGTCCCCGCAGTTGTCTCTACCCAGGACTGTGAGACTTTGAAGTAGTTGTTCATTGGTCTTCCCTTTGCTCCTCACAGCACGAAGAATTTAACTTAGGTAAGCAGAGATAAACAAATAATGCTCAATGTAAATTTTAATGTGTACAAAGCACTTGAAATATTAGATAGAAAGGAAAGACCTTGGGGCTCCTAAGGGTTTTGTCCAGCCCTTTCTCTGGATTGAGCTGAGTTCCCGGATGCATGTGCCAGGGCCTCTTGGCTTGTCCCTGGGATGGCACTGATGTGGGTGCAGCTTGTTATTGTCCCATCAGGATGGCTGAGAGCCACCCAAGGGCACAGGTCTGCCTCACTCTCCTTCTTCAGGTTTCTGGGGGAGAAACCGGGCAGCCCCCAAAATAAATTTGCATTATTCTGTGGCAACAAGCAAATCTGGAGGGGAATTTTGGAAGAGCTGGGAGCCACTCGGAGGGAAAGCCAAAGGAAACAGAAGAGCAGGAAGCCAGGAGGAAACAGGCCTGGGCAGAGGCGGAGGCCGAGGCCGCTGAGCCTGAGGCCCTGGGCTAAAGGATATCTGAGGCCTTGATAGCCTCCACCCTTCCAGGCTGCTGAGAGGAAGCCAGAGCCCTGAGCAGGCCCGGGCACTGCCTGTGCTGCCCTCCCTGACCTGCAGGGCAGCTGGCCCAATGCAGGCCGGTGTCAGCAGCAGGACAACCTGAGGAGCTGCCAAGCAGGCTGCAGAGTAAGATGGAAAATTCCCGCAGCACTCCTGCATCTGCGGCTGCGCCAGGAGGCGGGGGGCATCCAGCCCCCAGTCCCTTCCTGGCCCTGTCTGTGTGGGGGACCCTCCCTACCTGGCTGTGGGGTCAGCAGGTCAGGGGCCGGGGACAGCAGCGGCTAAACAGCATGATGGGGAGGGGAATGGAAACCCAAACTTGGACCATCCTTTCATCTCCAGAGCTGGTCTGATGATGGACTCTGGGATTCACAGGGGGTAGGGATGGGAGCGAATAGGAAATGAGGGAAGACAGACCTGTTTCCTGCATTTAAAAAAGGGTCCAACAACACTCCAAAAGAAGCCAAGAATCTGAAAAAATCAGGCACCGTTGGTTTAAAGAAATTGAACAGTGTTCCCCAAGCATGTCGAGGCTTTGAATTTAAGTCACTGTTACAAAGCAGATGTAGACACCTCTCGTTCATCCACTCACCCAGGCCGGGTCGTGCGACACTTCACTAGCCTGGGGCTTGGGGCGCCTGTGGTGAGCAGGGAGGTTCACATGGAGTTCGTGGGCCTCACCAGCAGGAGGACACCTTCATTGCTGTACAAAGCAAGACAGAAATGCTCCTGAGCAGTGCACTTCCTCAGTTTCTCCCAGGACAGACCGGAGAAACCAGCTGGAGCAGGCTGTTTCTGAAGCCCTGGAAACACAGGCATTTTCAGTTTAGTCATTCTCCAGTGCAGGAACTCATGGTCCCAGAAAGATAAGATGGACCCACGTGTGGGAGCAGTGTCCTCTGGACATTTGGCTGGGGGCCCAGCAAAGGTGCCAGGTCCAGGAAGGCCACCCCACCCCTGTGGGGCCCAGCCAGGGGGAGGAAGGAAGGAAGCCACGCAAGAGACAATTTCCCCTTCCCAAGGCTGATGAGTATCCAGGCTCCAATAACCTGACAAGCAAGCTGGTTTGCTAGCTGGCTTGGAGTTTTCTACAGGCAACAAAAGCCACTGGGAGGTTGCACAATCCTTCCTGCACAAGTAGGCTACAAGAGGCCCATCGTCTCTTAGTAAGAACACAAGAGGAGTCAGAAGAGCACAGGACTTCATGCAGGAGCCGCTGCACTTCCCAGCTGAGCGGAGCTTGGCAGCACAGGGGAAGTTTCGTTTCCAGTGTCCCCTCGGCTGTCCTCAAACTCTCTGGGCACCTCCTTCCCCGACTAGTCCTGACTCACATGCCTTCCTGGCCACCCCAGGAGGAGGAGCCCCTGGGAGAGCAGGCTCGGGATGCAGCACAGGGGCGTCATAGCTTCGTGTTGGGGTCCAACTGAACCTGACCACAGGGCCTCCTGAGGACACTACAGGCCCCAGATGAGAGGAGTGGGAGACAATCTGAGCCCAGGTCACCCCTCACAGTTCCTGGATTCCTGGGGGACTCTGAAGCATCTTGAGTGTTCCTCCCTGCAGAGCAGCATTTATACCAAGTCCAGGGACACCCACTGGGTAAAGCCACAGCCCTGTGTGTCATGAGTGACAGAGAGCCCGGAAAGGAATCTGTTTGCCAGAAAGAAGTGAGCAGTTGGCTCCTGGCTGAACTCCAGACCCACATCTGCTCACCCTGGCTACGGGGAGACCTTTTCCCTTCTGTCTGGCGTCTTCCTTGCTGATCCTGCTTTTGCTCTCAGCAAATCACATTTTGGAAGGTCAGGATGTTGTGGAAACTTGAAAGCACTTCTGGAAGGGCTATGCCCTACCCTACTGCTGGGGGTTATCTAATGTTCTTTCCTGCCCTTTAAATGCCTTTCATCATTTAACCCTCGTGGCAACCCTTTGAGTTGGATCCTACAGTTACAACCCATTTGACAGAAGAAAATACTGAGACTAAACTCCTCAGCTGTGAATGAGAATTCAGTCTGGCCATCTGACTGTTGGAGGACCAGAACCAGGAATTGGAAGTCTGAGGAGGCCAGAGCGCCTCTCTAGTCAGTACTTCCGTCACCTGCATCTCCCTGGAGCTGGAGCTTTCATGCAGCCTTGGGAGCTGCTGACCCTGTGCTCTATGGCAGGAGCTTCCCTCCTCCTGGTCTCACTATCCTGCCTGGCGTGCAAGTGTCTGACAGGGCTTCACGTGGCTGTCTAACCCGTCTCTGGAGAGTCACTCCCTTCCGAAGCTACCAGCTGCTCCATTTTGTGGAAGGAGGCCTGGAACTGGGGTTTTTATGAACTGAGAAACCAGCTGCAAGCACTTGCAGTTCTGCTTGCTTTAGAAGAAGCTGCATAACCCCTTGCTTTCCAGTGGCCTTTTGTTAAGTACACTTCACACAAAAGACTAGAGAAGAAGAAAGAAGAAAAACCCCAAAGGGATCTCCGTGTAGTGTTTGTGGCAGGAAGGGTTTGCTTTTCGTAGTACAAATGCGGGTTGCTAGACACATCCCTCTTACTAGTCGTGAGCTGTGTCTCTGTCCCCGGGGTGGGGGGTTCCCTAGCAGAAGCAAGGGAGCCTGGAGGCCAGTTTTGCACAAGATATCATCGTGCCCCATCTGCTTCTGCAAAGGGCCAAACCTCCACTCTGCTGGATGCAGGCAGGATGTGAAGCTGCCACACGCGTCTTGGTGGCAGCCAGCTTGGTGGAGATGTGCTGTCAGTGATGCAGGGCTCCAAGTCTCTGTCCCTCAAGAGACTCAACCATGTTGCCTCATTCATCCCCCTGAACCCCAGAGAAGGGTGCCTGGCGTGGAGGAAGGGCTCACAAATATTTGCTGGTGAATACAGTACTAAGATAATGCTTCCTAAATTGATAAAGGTGGTATAACAACACTCTTCCCTGAGCTTCTGTCTCTTTTTTTTCTTCAGTCTTGGGAACTGAGCCCAGGGCCTTCACACTGAGTTATATCCACAGTTCTTTCTTTTTCTCTTTCATTCTCTCTTTCTCAGAAACAAGTGCCAGCCAGGCCCCCAGAGGCTGCTTAAATCATGCAGTACCAGGCAAACAGGGCACTGATGGTAACTACTGTATTGTAACTACTGATGGTGGCTACCTAACCAGAAAGTAAGCCCTATTACAATGTTTTCAGAGGGCTCATAACATAACCCCTACCCCCAAAATCAGCCCCAGTTAACATCAGCCAGACAGATGCATTTAGTATGTCCACTGCAACACATGACAGATATACTGAATTATAAAATAATATTAATATATAATTAAAATAAATATTATCAACATTCTTAAATGATAATATAAATTATAACTAAGTATTCATAAATACCCACTCAGGCATCTTTGGGTGAGAAATAAACACCTATGTAAACAGATGAACTTGAGAGCTACTGCCAAATGACCACTTGGAGCACAGACACAAGGCCCACACAACACGCACAAATGATAACGAGTGGACAAGGTTGTATCTAATGTGAATCTTCATAATTCAATACCCCTCATGCTGTAACAGGCATCCTTAATGGACTCATGTGAAAAAGACATGTTTTCTGGATTTTGGTACCTGCAGCTTTTTTGTTGTTTTTGTGTGGACCATCATTTTTTGTGTGTGTGTTTGTTTATTTTTTGACACAGGGTTTCACTTTGTAGTGTAGACTGACCTTGAACTCACTATAAAACCCACGGTGGCCTCAAACTCGTGGTGACCCCCCTGCCTCAGCCTCCCAAGCACTGGGATTACAGGTGTGCACCACCACACTGGCTTGACCATCATTTGTAACTGTCATCATTTTTGTTGCCACTCTTGTCTCATAAGTCTTCAGTTAACACTTGATTTAATGGAAGCTTGGTGAAACTTGGCCTGCAAGAGGTCATGACTTGTTGAAGAATTCATGGGATAAAGTCACCAACAGCTATGTTGCCAATACACCATGAGCAGGTTACATGGACAAGAACGCTATAGCTTTTCCTGCTTTTCGTTGCTTTTCATGACAGACTGGGGCCAATGGTTCTACAGAAAATGGAGGTGCAAGAGATTCACTCCAGAATTCAGGGTTTGGAGAGTTAGGATGATGTTCAGAAATGATGACATGGCCGTATTTGAATAAAGGTAGACTTCTGTGCATGAATAAGTGAGTAAATGTGGATTGCTGTACATGAATAAATGCAGATTGCTGCACACTAAAAAAAAAAAAAAAAAAAAAAAAAAAAAAAAAAAAAAAAAAAAAAAAAAAAAAAAAAAAAAAAAAAAAAAAAAAAAAAAAAAAAAAAAAAAAGACATCCCCTGATCATAAGCCCTACTGGGTCATTTAAAGCAGTGAATATAAGGGCTGGTCTTATTTTCAGGGAACTACAGTGCCGACTGACCAGCTCGGTGGGGTGGTAACGGAAGTGCCTCTGACGGCCTCTGTCCCTGGAAAACCCCAGCCAGGCTGAGCACTGGCTCAGTGGGGTTGTTAGCAGCGCCTCCTCCCGCCCAGTTCACCCCTACTCTCCTCAGGGAAATCAGATCTTTCCTCTTCTGCTTCTGCTTCTCCTTTCTATCCTCATTCCAGCCCTCAGAGTGGTACTGGGAACATCAACACGACTGGGTTCACTGAGGTTTGCAGGTCACCCCTCTCGCCGAGGCCAGCTGCTGGTTTCTCGTGAAAGACGCCCCCAATCCAAACAGCTTTCTTGCGGTGCCTACTCAGAATCCGCACGCATAGCTTCACCAGCGTTTAGGCAGCACCACTGTCAGGCACGCGTCCCTGTGCCCCTTCGCCACCTTCGGGCCCGGGACCTCGAGAGTGGCTGTTCAAAGACGCGGTGGGGTCCCCAGCAGGAGGGTGCTGCACAGCCGGGCTGCTGAGAGGGTTAATGATTGTCAGACACATTTCCATGTTTTATTCCCTCCACTGACTGTAGGAGTCAAGGATAAGGTTACCAAAGGTACACAGGACAGGAACCCAAGGCAGTCACCTTCCAGAAACCCAACCCGTTCCTCAGCATACTGGCACGTTGTCCTCGACTAAAGAGCAGCAGCAGAGGCAGGATGAGCTCACGTGTGACCGCGACACCTGCGACGGCCACTTGCTCCCAGCAGCCGACCTCAAGAGCTGACCGGGAGTGATCTGAAGCCCACGGGCCGGAGCAGCGCCTCGGCCGGGCTGGACTCGGGTTGCACGCTGTGAAAATTCCCCTGGATCTTCCGATGTGACTCTGGGGAAGAACCACTAATCTAGCACATTTTAGTTTCAAAGTCCTCTCTGCATACCCTCAGGAGACACGGGCCTAGGAGCGTGGTATTACAGAGAATTTAAAACCACACTGACCTCAGTATTTTTTTTCTTAGCCTTGGGTCAATGGGCAAATAATGCTTTTTGATACCCAGGGGACTCTTTCCTGAGTCAGAACCAAGCACGCGGTAGTGATGTTACCTTTCCTCTAGAGATAAGGCAAGGCAAGGTTTCTAGGGCAGGAGGTGAGGTCGTCCTAACCTGCACACCTTAGGTCGTGTCACAGGTGAGTAAGCTCCGCTGCGGCGTCAGGAAACGCTGCAGGTAACTGGGCCCCTTTTAGCGCATGCGCTGTGTGCAGTGAGGAAAGCCCCGGGAAAGGCGAATACGCTTCGCGCATGCGCAGTGTGTGGGGCCACCTGGGTTTTCACCTGCCGCCGGCGCGAACTCAGGGGAACCGGTGACCCACGCGGGATTTGAAGGAAGGTGCTGACCGGCTTGTGACCCGTAAAGCCACGCTGCTTTCCAAGCAGTACTACTGTAGGGGGGAGGAAACACTTTAAAAAATGAGTAAGACTATCCTTACTTCTCTTTCGGTATTTTAGTGGGAAATTTGGGGCTTACTCGTTCATAAAAGGATAAAAACTTTTAATCAGTTTTTTTCTTTTAAGCCACTGTGCTTTTTCACTGTAGGATTTTTATTTTATTTTTTAAATTTTTTGGAGGCAAGATCTCCCTATGCAGTCCAGGCCGACCTTAAACTCTGTGTAGCCCAGGCTGGTCTCGAACGGGCTGCGATCATTCTGTCTCAGCCTCCAGAGTGCTGGGGTTGCAGGTGTGCGCCACCACACAGAGCTAGAATTTTTAAAGTGCAGGATTTAATTTCAGTCTGATTCTGTGAGTAATAAAACCACCGAAAACTTTGTGGAAAATACCTTAAAATAGAAAAATAAGAAAATTATTCATAATCACTAGGAACATTTTGGAATATTTCTTGAGAATTTTTTCCTCTTACATTTTCCAAATTAATAAAAAAAAAAGAACAGTTTTAGATTTACAGCAAAATTGACGATTGTACTGAGAGTCCCCATATAAATACCATCCCTGCATGCTGGTTTCCCTATTATCAATACCTTGTGTTGCTGCACTACATTTCTTAGAACTCATGAACTAATTAATACTTTTTTTTTTTTTTTTTTTTTTTTGATGGCAGCCGTGGTGAACCCTGGGTCTAGTGTGGTAGGCAGGCGCTCTACTACTGAGCCACCTACCCAGCCCTCAGTACCTTATTAATTAAAGTCTATATTTGTACTAAGGTTCATGTTTGTGCTGTCCTTTCTAGAGGTGTTGACGATCGCTTCTCGGCCTTTTGGCTAAGATCAAGTGTCTAGAGGTGTTGACAAATGCGTGATGCCACGCGTCCACCATCACTGCCTCAAATGACACTTTGGCTGCCGTGCCCTTGGGCCTCGCTCATCCCTCGCTCCTCCGCTCCTGTTCGCCCCGCATCTTTGAACTCCGGGCAGCTGCTGGTCTTTTCACTTTCACTTCAGTGTCGTTAGCTGGATTCTGTCGTGTACAGCTAAGGCTGTTCCGTGCCTTTTTATGCCTTGATGGCTCATTTCATTTCAGTGCTAAATAATATTCCATTGTGCTGACGGACTGTGGTTTGTTTTTCCATCCGTCTGTGGCAGTGTGTCTTTATTTCTTTCAGTTTGTCAGAGGTACGGCGAGAGCTGCTAGAAGCCTCGGCCCGCAGGTTTCTGTGTGGCGTGAACTGGATCTCACGGGATCCCCACATAGCTGCACGGTGTCGCATCCTCACCAGCTCCTGCGGCCCTGCTGCCTCGTCAGCCTTCGGCGCCCTCGTTTTAAAAAGGCATAGCCATTCTAACAGCCCTGTGGTGTTATTTCATTGTTTGAATGTGCAGTGTCCAGTGACATTACATTAAGCGTCTTTCCATGTACTTATTTGCCATCTGTTTATTTCTTTGATGAGGTGTCCATTTAGGTCCTTTATCAAACTTTTACTGCGTTGTTCTCTTGTTTTAGGAACTCTCTGTGTGTTTTGATGCTAGTCCCTTAACATACATAGAGTAGTTCATCTTTTCGTTCTTTTAAGTGTCTTTCACAGGTTAGTTTGAAAATTTTTTTTCCATTTGTTTTTTTGAAACAGGGTCTTTCTATGTAGTTCAGGCTGACCTTGAACTCACTCTGTACCCCAGGCTGGCCTCGAACTCTTGGTGATCCTCCTGCCTCAGCCTCCTGAGCACTGGGATTACAGGCATGCGCCACTCACCTGGTACTTTGAGTTAATTTTTGTGAAAAGTGTAAAATTTGTGTCTAGATTTATGTTTTTGCATGTGGATGATGTCCAGCTGTTGCAGCACTCTTTGTTCTTAAACCAGATGTGGTGATGCTTGCCTATAGTCCCAGGTACTCAGAGCCTGAGGCAGGAGGATTGTTTGAGCACACAAGGGCAATGTAGTGAGATCCTGTCTCAGAGACTGGAGGGGGGCTGGGGCACCAGCTATGCTTTTTCCATTGAATTGCTGGTGTGCGTGTGTGTGTGTGTGTGTGTGTGTGTGTGTGTATGCGCACATGCATGTTCAGTTGATTATATGTTTGTGGACCCATTTCTTGGGTCTGTAATCTCTCTGCTCTTTTGCTAATGGTGTCTTGAATACTGTAGCCTTAAAGAAGTTTGAAAGTCAGGCAGCTTAAATTTCTGACTTTGTCCTTGCATACCATATTGATTGTTCTGGATCTTTTGCTTTTCCATATAAACTTTAATTTTTCAGTATTCACAAAAGAACTTGATGGGTTTTGACTGGAATTTTGTTGCATCTATAAATCAGGATGGGAAGAAACAACACCTTTTTTTTTTTTTTGGTACTGGGTCTCAGGGCCTTTGCACTGAGCTAACTCCTTAGCCAGTTTTTGTGAAGTGACATCTCGACAATATTAATCTGTCCTACCCATGACCATGAAGTATCCATGCTGTCCATCAGAGTATTGTCATTTCTCCATGTAGATTTTCTCTGTACATTCTTAAGTGTTTTATATTTTTAGTGCTAGTGTAAGTGGCACTGTGTTTTTAATTTCAAATTAAATTCCTCATTACTGACATAGGAAAACAATTTAACTTTCAAATATATACTTCAACTCTTCTTAAACCTTCACTAGCTCCAGTGATTTTCCATCAATGTTGTGTACCTTGCTGAGACCACACACTCAGTAAGGAATCTAATATGGTGCCTCTCTCCATTATAAGGACCTTTCAGGGTCATTTAAAGTTCTTTTTTTTTTTTTTTTCTACATTTCAAAAATGCTTTATTTAAACATGAAACACATTTATAGCATGCAGGTTGATTTAGATTTCAAATTCTTATAACACATTTTTAGCCAGGCATGGTGGTACACACCTATAATCTCAGCACCCTGCGTGGATGAGGCAAGAGAATTTCAAGTTTGAGCCCAGCCTGGACAATTCAGGGCCTTAGCAGACCCTGTCTCAAAATTTTAAAAAAGAAAATTAAAAAGGGATAGGAATGTAGCTTAATGTGAAGGTTCTCAGTTCAATCCCCAGTACTGTAAGAAAAACAGACAACTAAAAACAATTGAAAAAAATTTGAATGGTGGAGAAATATCTTATTGAACCATGATTTTATTTGTTTTCTTTTCTTTTGTTTGAATCATGATTTCTTAATCATTTGCTTTTGGTTGGATATTCAAGGCATTTTCATTTTCTTCATACATATTCCTTATTTATTTGTTTATAGTTTTTTTTTTCTTTCTTTCTTTAAAGACAGCTATGTAGCCCAGGCTGGCCTCGAACTCCTGGTGATCCTCCTGCCTCAATTTCCTGAGCACTGGGATTACAGGTGTGCACTACTTGTGGCACTCATGTTCCTTATTTAAAATATGGAAATTCAAGAAGAGTATTTTAAAAATTATATTCAGCTGTAATTCCACAAGAATTAACAACCATTAACCGTCTTTCTTCTAACATTTCCTTCGTGGTAAGTTGCCTTCTTTGAGTGTGCAATGGAAACTACAGGTCTCTCCCAGGAAATTAGTACACACACTGAAACTAGCATAGTTTCTGAGTTCCAGGAACATCTCTAGCTCAGGCCAGAAACTCCCCATGGAAGGCTGGACCTTCATTTCTGCCTCAGTTCTGGGTCCTCAGGCTGTGCTGGGCCTGCACAGACCAAGGTGGCTTTGGGGAGTTGAGAGAAAGCAAGGTGGGGAGAGACCAGGAGGGGGCAATTGCAAGGGGACCCTGCGCACGGTCAGAGCCACCACGCCTTGTGGCACAAGTGTGAAAGGCAGAGAGAATGAAAGGGTTAGGAAAGAATTTGTCCCAGTGAATTGTGGGGTTGAACTTAGGGTCTCATGCATGCTAGGTGTGTGCTCTACCACCGAGTTACTCTCCTGTTTCTTATATAATATTATTTTTTGTCTTCCATATCACTAAACACTCTTCAAAATGGGGATTTTAATTGCTGCATAAGATGCCATAGTATTAAAAGATATGTAATTTATTTTTATAAAAGTTGTACTTATTGTTGTACACAAAAATTACTCTGACATAGCCAGTGTGGTGGCACATGCCTGTAATCCCAGTACTCAGAAGGCTGAGGCAGGAGGATTGCCGTGAGTTTGAGGTCAGCCTGGGCTCCACAGTGAGTTCAAGGCCAGCCTGAACTATGTACCAAGACCCTATCTAAAAACCAAACCAAACCAAACCAAACCAAACCAAACTAAAAGAATTATGCTGATATAATCCTACATTTGTAATTCCTTTGGACAAATTTTTACAAATAAAATGCTTTTTCTTCTTTTTTTCTCCCTTCCTCCCTTCCTCCTTTCTTTCCTTTTTGTGCATATTTTTGTTTCTTTCAAGAAAGATATCTATGGCTGGAGATATAGCTCAGTGGTACAATGCCTACATGGCAAGTGCAAGGTTGTGAGTTCAAGTTCTGGTATCAAAAAAAAAAAAAAAAAGAAAGATGCTTATATTTCTACCAGCAGGTGTAGCTTTAACTGTATCTCATCATTCCCTTTATAAAACAAAATTTACTGAAATTTGCAATGTACCAAATACATTGTTTTAAATTATAGTAATTTGATAGAAAATATGGGATCCTGTAAATTGCATTTAAAAATTGAGATTAGCCAGGGCTGGGCATTTAGCTCAGCAGCAAATCACCTGCCTGGCAAGCTGGCAAGTGCAAGATTGTGAATCTGATTACTGGTACCAAAAAAAAAAAAGTGAAAAAAAATTGAGATTAACCATTTTTTTAAAGTTTATTGACTAGAACATTTTGTCTGTGGCATTAAAATACTTTTCTATTTATATATTAGTATTTTCCTAGTACAGTAAGTCCCTAACTTACAAACATTTGAGTTGTAAACTTTCACAGATATGAATGGACCTTGTAGATGTGAACAAATAGTTTACAGTACTATGCTTTTTTTTTACTTGTTTTTTTGTCTCAATATGCAGTTTAGGCTAGCCTTGAATTTGAAGTGATCCTCCTGCCTCAGCCTCCTGAGTGCTGAGGCATGCACTACTTACTACACCTGGTTTGTATAACCATTTTAAGGTAACTGTACAAAAGCAGTTTATTTGCAGTGAGCAAACCCCAAAAACAACAAAAAAGCCTATCTGTTTATGAAAAATGAGGTATCAGGAGAAGGAAAGCCAGACAGCTACCCAAATAGATTCACATTTGTGAATGTCTGGATGTATCCTTTTTTTTTTTTTTTTTTTTTTTTTTGTATTTTGAGAGAGGGTTTCACTACGCAGCTCAGGCTGATCTCAAGTGCTGGGATCACAGGTATGCACTACCACACCCGGTTCAGTTTTACTTTTTAAAATGTTTTATCTGTATTTTTAATTCGAAGTTTATGAAAATGAGTACTTTTCTTTTTTTCTCTTCAAGACAAAGTCTCAACATGTAGTCCATGTTGGCCTTAGATTTACTGCGTTGCCCAGGCTGGCCTCCAACTCGTGGTGATTCTCCTGCCTCAGCCTCCTAAGAGCTGGAATTATAGGCGTGCACCCCTATGCCAGGCTCTGGTTAAAGATTTATTTTTTTTGGTGCTAAGGATTGAGCCCAGGACCTTCACACTGAGCTACATCCCTAGCCTTTTCACTTAGAGACAGGATCTCACTAATTTGGTTGGCTGGCTCAAACTTTTGATCGTACCTCAGGCTCCTGAGTTGCAGAAATTTCAAGCAAGTGCCACCACGCTCAGCTTTTTTTAAATTTTTATTTATTTATTTTTTGTCGGTACCAGGGATCGAACTCACAACCTCACACCTGCTAAGCAGGGGCTTAAGCCACTGAGCCAAATTCCTGGCCCTAGTTTTTTCAAGCAGGGTCGCACTATGTAGCTCAGGCCAGCCTCGAACTCACAATGCTCCACCTACCTCAGTCTCCCGAGTGCTAGGATTAAAGACATGCGCCAGCACGCCCGACTATGCTCAGCTTTTATAAACATTTTTGCACGAATCTTGTTACCATCTGACTACTTAAAAATTTAATGTTCATGTACTGAAATTGATCTTTTCTACTATTTCCATTTCATTTACGCTTCAATAACTGGAAGTGTTCTTTATTTAAACCTAGTCCTTTAGGCTTTAAATGATAATTTAAACTTTTTTTCTGCTATAGAATTGTAGTCTTCCAACCCCCAAGGTATTTTCTTCCACAAAAACGGAGTCACCAGCTCTTCTGTCATCCGTGATTCTAGAAGTGAGGTCAGGGCTCTAAGCGAGGCATTCAGTCTGCGCAGGGGAGCATTCCTTGAGGAGACCCAGCTTTTAAACTGCGGTCCGCCAGCGCCGGTGGAGCGCCTAGGCGGTTTGGCTGGCTCCTCCCAGAGCAGAAGCAGCCCTGGCCCCAAAGGGCCGGCTTCCATTCAGAAGCCTCTGGACTCAGCTCTCAGAGGATGCGATGGTGGTTTCCTGCTGGCAGTCACATGCTCGCGTGGCCTCCCGAAAGGGCCTGGTGGCCGCAGAAACGGGCAGCTGTAGCTTCAGGTACTGGAATTAGGGCCGGCTACCGCGCTGACCCGCGTGAGGGCCACAGTATCAGGCTTCCCCAGGGTCAAGTGAGGACATGAATGTATCAGCCTTAGACTTCTAAAATTTTTGAACTGTAACAATTAGTGGGTCAGGTCACTAGATCATTCTAGGAATTTTTTTTTTTGTAGTGGGGATCGAACTCACAGCCTCACACCTGCCAGGCAAGTGCTTCCACCACTGAGCTGAACCTCCAGACCTATTTTTTTGAGACAGACTTTCACTATGCAGTTTAGGCTGACCTTGAACTCACTTTGCAGCCCTGGCTGGGTAACGATCCATCCTCCTTTTAGCCTTGAGTGCTGGGATTACAGGCGTGTGCCACTCACACCCGGTCTCAATACTTAATCTTAAGGGAGCGTAGAAAATACACATATGACAATTTTTCTAGTGCTGTTTTCCCAAAGATGGCTAGGGTAGAGCTCGGTGGTAGACCATATGGCTAGCATGTGTGAGGCCTTTGGTTCAATTCCCTCTCCCAACCAGAAAACAACAAAAATACCCACATAAAAAGAGTCAGGCTAATCTTACTATAAAGCCTTCCAGGACCAGCAGTATCCCCTTTGAACAGGAAACGATAAAATAAAACCCTTGTTCCACATGCCATTTACAGTCAGAGATGATTTCAAAGTCAGCACTCTAGTTTGCTTTCCATTAGTTATGCCATAGAGCTAGTTTAATCTTTAAGCTAAGTTCCTTATGCCAGGGAAACTTACATTTTTTTTTTTTTTTTTGTGGCACTGGGGATCGAACTCACAACTTCGTACCTACCAGATGGGCACTTAAGCCACTGAGCCAAACTCCCAGTCCTACTTTTTTGAGACAGGGTCGCACTATATAGCTCAGGCTGGCCTTGCGCTAGCGTTGTAGCCCAAGCCGGCCTCGAACTCACGACGCTCCACCTACCTCAGCCTCCCAAGTGCTGGGATTAAAGGCGTGTGCCACCACGCCCAACTGGAAACTTACACTTCTGGCAGCAAAATGACTACTATGTGAAAATGGTGAATGCTTAACAGTTTGTGTGTAAAAACATGACAGGATGCAATTATTTTCCAAAAGCACTGTTTTTATTTATACAGAGTCCTAACCACGTGGGTGGCAGGAGGATTGGGAGAGGTTCTTTCAATCCAAGGGCCTCCATGATGTTGGTCTGTTGCTACCAAACACACAGGCAAGTGGCTTCACGGATTTGGTAAACTAATGACAACGTTTAGTCTCTTTCTGCTAGAGCAACAAGGTGAGCATCGATCTCTGCTTCCGTAAGAATCCTAGAAGAGTAAAAAACCAACAAGAGTTCACCTTTAAGCAAATTTTTTTTTCTTTGTCTTTTTTGAGTCAGGGTCTCACTATGCAGTTCAACTGGCCTTGAGCTCACTTTGTAGTCCAGGCTGGTCTTGAACTCGCAAAGATCCTCCTGCCTCAGCCTCCCAGTGCTGGGATTACAGACATGTGCCACCACGCCTGGCGAAGCAATTTTATTATGGGGAAATTCAAACATACAAAAGACGATAACCACTCTAAAATATACACTTATGACTCCATAGATTTTGAAGGAATTCCAGATATTATGTCAATTTCATCTATATACAAAAATCTTTACTTCTTTAGTATCAGATCTAGAATTAGGTCAAAACCTTTTAGTTGCAGCAGAGATAAATATTTCAACTGAATAGTATAAAAGTAAGCTATACATGTGTTCTATTTAGTTCCAATGTCAAATGCTTTCATGCCCCTTATAACTCCAGTTTCTATGTGCTGAGAGAAAATTCACTGGGAAACAATTATTAAAAAAAAAAAAAAAAAAAAGCTGTTCAGATTTAGAAATCCATGAAAATAAAATAATTCTATAACAGCCAGAAGGTGCTCCATGTTGAGCCTAAGATATTTCCTAAATGATATTTGTTTTAAAAGTAATTAATTGCTTGGCAACTTTATTGATGGGACTTGTTCCTGCTTTCTATGAAGCAAATACCATCATGATGGCATCTGTAGTGCAAGTTGGGACAATGTTGAGTAGTTTAATTTACATTTCATTTGCACCTGTTATTTAAAAAACTGGCTAAGAAGCCAAAGCCCCTATGTTATTACGAAGCCCTGCTCTCCCCTGTGAACTCTGCAGTAGTGTGCATACTTCCAGAAGAGCGAGAGTTCACAAATGATTTGTGATAACACAGGAGCTTTGGCTTCTTAGGCAGTTTGTAAAATAACAGATGCAAACGAAATTTAAGAGGTGATAAAAAGGTCTCAGAAAAAATATGAGAATGAATTCCAAGTCCTTTAGAGAGACTTGTGAATGGTCCTGCTGAAATTTTAATGCTTTAATCAGGCTCATGATGGGGCGTAATTCATATGTCCTGCTACTGGGTGGTTCTATTTGAATTCAATTACCTCATGTTTTTAGCTAACCTACGTATGCTGTTTTGTTAATATAAGATGCTGAAACAAAAACAGTCACTGTTATTTCACAGATTATTATTAAGCTCACTGGTAAATTTTTCTTTTATTGTTCCTTTATGGTTCTCATTTTTATTAGTAAAAAGACCATTAAAAGTGATCAGATCCATTTGCACCACCGGTGGGTAGCAGGCACCTGATGGGACAGTCACGCATGGACCACTGGTGAGTCAAGCTTGTGGGAATGTGTTAAGACATGCACACCATCTGAAAACTCTTCAAGGTCTCATTAAGCATGGTTTACCACAAGCAAAACCATGTGTCCCTCCGGCTGTGATTTACACACATGTGCATGTAATAGTTAAATGTCTCCCAGCGGTTTCTTGTATCTGTGGATTTTATCCTATTTTTCGCTAATCACAAGAACATTCTGGTACTGGTATCCAAACTACCTCGTAGGTTGGTGGGAGGATTCAATGAACAAGATGTACATTAAGCAACCAGTATGTGGTTGAATCAGGGAAGCCTAAGTTTGGGGAATTAGTTCCTTTGAATAAGAACACACAAGCATCAAGCATCTGCAATTCAATTAGCTGCATTCGAAATTTGGGTTTTCCGAAATTTTTTAGGTAATGGTCTGATGTGTATCAGTACTTCATAATGCTCTTTAAAGCTCCACCTGAAAAACTGAAAACGACTACTTTGGGAATTGAATTTCTCTTAGATAAAAACTAGAAAACACTTAAGCTTTTTTTTTTTTAACTTCCTAACTAAATTTCGTGTCACCCCTGGTGTTATATGTAAAAGCACTGTGAAATGCGAAGAGACATTGCTGTCTGTCTTAAAGAAACCCAGTGAGGTTTTTTTGTTAATGCTGGAGTTTGAGCCCACAGCCTTGAGCAGGTCAGCATACATCACTGAGCCACCTCCCCTGCCCTTCGTAAATTTTAAAGCAGCTCTTTCAGAAGCTGAAGAAAAAAATATAATCATAGTTCAACATTCCCCACCCCACCCGTAAATGGACCCAAAGGTCACTATTAGGCTTAGCAAATTTGTTTAAATACACGGCTGACAATATAACTCACCTGAATTTAGGATTTTCAACTGTAACTACTCCAACTTCTATTTCTGAAGGTTTGAAATCAATTGAGAGGACAGTAGACAGGCATGTAATTGCAGTCTAAAAAAAGTATCAACATTAATATTTATTATTTTTCAGAGATTCCAAGGTTTTCTCACCTCAAGCTTATTCAAGTAACATATAAGGACACACAAGTTGTTCATTTCGGCTCCATGTTTCAATGATACGGCTACTAACAGGCTGCTTACCTTAAATGTGCCATCAATCACAATACGCTCGTTTCTACTAAATCAAGGCATAAATTAAAGGGTTCAGCAAACAAAATGTGATGATTTACATAAAAGCTTACTGCCTTGATGACCACCATTTACAAGGCACTGTGCTTAAAATCTGGTGTGGAGAGGAAAACAGTCTGCACCTACAAGGAATTTATGGTAGTAACAATTTAAGAATGTTTGGGGCCAGGGATTTAGCTTAGCTGCACAAGCACCTGCCTGGCAAGCACAAGGTTATGAATTCGATCCCCAGTATGAAAAAAAAAAAAAATTAAGAATGTTTTAAGTGGGTTCATACTTGATGTGATTAATGTAACGATGAATTATTTTTTTAAAATTCATTTTATTTCAAAGAGAAAAAAAAGAAAACAAAATTTTAAAACACAACAATTAGGGGACAACAATGGTACATACATTGTGCATTGCCATCCCCAAATCAGTCACCCAGAGCACAAGACATCTGCATTCAACTGTCCGAACAGTTTCGGCGCAAACCTTTCTCTTCAATAAACTCAGAGAAATCAGTACTGTAACTATCTTAACTAGTTTATATATAGTTTTTTCAGCTTTTCACACTAGTGAGGCGATACGATGTTTACACATGCATGTCTGATTTACTTCACTTATGAGTATGGATTCAAGTTGCATCCATTTACCTGTAAGAGCCTCAAATTTGTCCTTCTTTATGGCTGAGTAGTACGCCACTGTATAAAAATACCACATCTTTTTTATTCATTCCTCAGTCGATGGGCATTTAGGTTGTTTCCAAGATCAAGCAATTACAGATTGTGCTGCTATGAACATGGGTGTGCATATATTGCTATGGTATGATGTTTTTAATTCTTCTGGGAAGATACCCAGGAGGGGAATATGTGGGTCAAATGGAACCTCCAATCCTAGTTTTCTGAGGAATCCCCACACTGATTTCCAGAGTGGCTGCACCTGTCTACAGTGGCGAAGCATTCCTTTTTCCCCGTAGGCCCTCCAGCATTTGCTACTGGTTGGTTTCTTGATAACAGCCATTCTTTCTGGGGTGAGGTGGAATCTCAGGGTTGTTTTGAGATGAATTAAATTTTTAAAACCTTTACAAACACTAAATTTAAATAAGGCACACTATCTCCCAGATGAAAACTGTATATCTTCCCTTAGTATAAGATAGGCTGTTAGCCAAACATAACAGTACTGGATGGTAATTTAGCTCTGCTTTTGGATCCCAGGTACACTGCTTCTGCAAAAATCTGGTGCATGGTGGTTTTTCCTTTAGCCACGGCAACCACACAAGTCTCTGGGTCTGGTCTTGTTTTCTATTATTTTATGTATTCACTGAATACTGTTTCAAACCCATTATGAAGATAGATAGATATTAAGTAAATATAGCAGGCTTCATTTTCTCCTCAGCTGAGTGACATCAATTTTACCAGTAAGCTGAAAAGCTTGAATCTTGTGATGTAACTCAGAACAGGCTTTCTATAAAGGTGGTATAGTACTACCAGTTGTGCAATGACCCTGTTTTATATAGCATAAAAAATTTCCTTTTGGTTTAACTTACTTCCACTGTTTGTTCAAATGTCCAATCAAATTTCTTCTTCACTTTTTTTTCAAGGAAGCTGGTTGACTCGGTTTGTTTCACACCTGCTGCAGTGGCTTTAAACCCACAGTAGTAGCCTGCAGGGTCACACTTGTACACCTGGGGGCCTTGTTCTTCATCGATACCAATTAAAATCATACCTGCAAAGAAAGACCCTACCTAGGTAAATAGCTTAGGGCTTTAGACAACAAAACTGCCTCTCTTGGCAGTGTCACATTAATTGTTATTAATTGTTACTTTGGCCATTAATTTTAGGGTATGTTTGTTTTAAGAAAACTGATAAACAAAACATACGGTATCACCATAAATAAATTAGGTAACACATTACATTTCCACTTTGCAAAAGGATGTATCACAGTTTTTTTTTGTGTCACAGTTTTAAGAAAGAGTCTGAACATTAAAAATACAATTTGCAACCTTTTAATCTTTGCTTATACTCAACATGTGTTTAATGGAATCCTAATCCTTTATGTTATCTGGTCAAATAAATTTGGAAAACATTTTTGTTATCTTTTTTGGAGACAAATAATAAGCAATAGCATAGTAAATGCTCTAAAATGTTCTACTGTAAACCTATTTAATTCAACAGTTCTTAAATTTAGTTGACCAAGGACTTTTTTTAAAATTTAGGAAATACTTAAACTGGGTGTGGGGGTACAAACCTGTAATCTCGACACTCAAAGAAGCTGAGGCAGAAGGACTGCCACAAATTTGAGGTATGAGCTACATGAATTCATTGCCAACTTGAACTACATTAATGAGATCTTGTCTCAAATAAGTAAATTAATTAAAAAAAAAAAAAGGCCTGGGATGTAGCTCAGGGCAAAGGCCCTGGGTTCAATCCCCAGTATCACAAAAACCAAAACAAAATGCCTAACACTTTGGGAACGCTGCTGCAAAGTCTGCACCTAGGAGCTGCCTAGTCCCCTTTATTTACATGGTCCATCTTTGTGACTATCGGTATCCACCCTTCTTGTAAGTCAGCAAAAAGCAAACCCTGAATTCTGCATAACTTTATAATTCTAAGATGGCAGAATGGTAAGCAGCAGAGAAAGAGCCTCTCTGAAAGTTGCCATTTGGACACTGGAATCTAATAACTTGAGGAAAACACGGAGGGAAGTGGGTCCTTCCTGGACTCTGGAAAGATCTGAAGCAAGAACTGAAGCCCATGCTGAGAGCAAAGAGAGAAACTTCAACCAAGAAGGTAGCCAGCGGGGCTTTGTCCCTGAGTCAGGACTCACTGTGTGGCAGGAGCAGTTCAAACCTGGGGATGCCAGGTGACGGACAGGTGACGGATGGCGACCCTAAAGGCCTCCATGGAGAGACAGCAGTGGAAGGAAGCAGTGGACGAGAAGGACTACACTAGCTGGGGCCTGAGATTGCCTAAGGGTCATAGAATCTAAATGTTACATTATGGACATTAAAATAAACATTACCATCACACTTCCTATTCAACAGCACAGATAACGAAGCATTTAAATAATGGCTTACCTGCTGCTTATTCACACTGTAGATCTGAACCTTCTGGGGGGTATGGGGAGTAGGTGCTGGGGATCAAAGCTAGGCCCTCACACAAGCCAGGCAAGTGCTCTACCCCAGTCCTTGAATCTCTTTTGGTTCCCACCGTGAGATTCAGTACTAGCCAACCACTTTATTCATATGGATAGATGCTTTAGAGAATCTACCAATGAGGAATTTTCAACTTTATGTTATTAACATGACTTTTATCAGCATTTGCCTTACTAGAATGTTAGGTCACCCTGTAATTTTCTTTACATTTTATAACTGTTACGTACAAAATAAAAGATCATCACAAAAGAAATAACCTACTTACTGCTTGCGGAAAACAACAATTTTTTTTTTGGTGGCACTAAGGATTGAACCCAGGGACTTCACAATGAGCTACAGACCTGGCTCAGTCCACCCCCATACCCGCTTCACTCCCAGGTTTTCTGAAACTGTGAGAGGATCTCAAGAATCTGCTAAAGTGCCCAGTTTAGGCTCTAACTTGCAGTCCTCTTGCCTCAGCACTGCAGAATGCTGGGGTGACAGACACACACCGCCAGTCCTGGCTACACTTTTTTACTTTAGGGACTGGCAAGACGAGCAGGATTTCACAGACCAAAACGATGCTGTGATGATTAATCTTGACTGAGAGCTTGACTGTCTCAAAAAGACAAGTGGGAGGGCAGCTGGGAATGTATGTCAATGACAAGGGCTTGGGTTCATTTCCCAGTACCACATATACAAAAATACTGTCCAAAATATTGTTCTAAGACTTATCCTTTGGCCCTGATTTATTATAAAGATTTTCTCACCTTATATAGTTTCCAAAACACATGTTCAGAATCCAAGTGTTATTTACATACTTTTGTATGTCTCTAAAAAAATTACCGCTCATCAATTATTTGGGAGATTTCATAGCATACTTACAACAACCAAGTGGCCTCATTTCAGCATTCTGTGTGTAAACTTGAGAAATATCAGCAATTCTTTTACACAGCATGTCCACAGGAATCTCATAGCCATACTTGTATTTCCAATTAGCTGCCTCATAGCGTGCCCTCTGTACCTGGGATCTGCTGTCGGCTTATAACACAAATAAATGAATGAATGAATGTTAGTCTCTTTAGAAGAACAAACCTGAAAGTCAGATAACTCTCCCATCATATAGATCTGTATCTTTATCTATATTTCCAGTATGAGTGAAGGAAAGGAAAAGAGCTCTACTATGGCTTTTTCCCCCGAGTAATTCAGCAACAAGTTCATAAGAAAGGAAAAATTTAAGCAGAGCTCCCAGTACCACATTGCCTTTGGTATTGAGCCCTTCACTACCAGTAGCATTCAAAATAGTTTCTATAAGTGTCTAGGAACTCCCAAAAGAACACACTTGTAGGAGACAATAATCTTGCCTGATTTTGATATTTAGGCTTGAATTTTCCCTTGATCTCAGAAAATGGAATACCAAAGTAATTTTTATAATATTTGTTGCTCACTTTTAACCAGGATATGATATCAGATGAGTGAGATATAATGACTTAGGTCCCCTCCACTAACCAGATTTGAGTGAGATATAATGACTTAGGTCCCCTCCACTAACCCTATCTAAAATACAGCATCTATAAGAAGGGACTGAGCTCAGTTTCTACGATGGTTGCATGGAGACCTAACTCCATTGCACTTGTGATTTTTAAAAGCTACAATACTCTAAAAATACTGATACCAGTCTTGAAAGACTGCACATATACTAAGAAGGCACTAAAAGGAGCTTTAAAATTAATATATAACTCAAAAATTGAAGAAAATTTCATAAGAAATGTGTACCTAAATAGACATCTAGCAGATTACCTGTCATTCCGGTCATCACACAGCCAATGTTTTCAGTTATCTTGAATAAGTGAGTCACTGTACTAGAATCCAGTAATTTATCCTAATGAACAAATCAAAAATTAAAATACCTCACAGGTCTCTGGGCAGTTACAAAAGAACAATAGTAAGGAACTATAACAGTTAGCATATGTAATGGCCATAAATGGACATATAAAGTCTTATATTCATTTTACAATTAAAACCAACTTTAAAAGGCGAGGAGTTTGGAGGAAGACTCTATCTTCCTTCTCCATGTTTCTGGTGGGCTCACCAAACCAAGGTCCCAGGAGAAACAAACTTCGAAATTCCTTTGTGCTTATTATAATTATGCTGTAAAGTTTAAACTGTTACTTCTGTCTACTCAGCTAAACCAAATGTTGATGTCAATAAATACTCCCTGAATGACTGATAGGAAAGCAGACTCAAAGCAGGAATAAATGTACCTTTGAACAAACACAAGAAAAACTCATGCATTGTATTCTGCAGTAACTGTGTGGGCAGTATTACTTACAGGTACTTTCTTCTGTGTGACAATTACTGCACAGTCTTTCCCTCTGACAGCTACTGATGTAAGGCCACCCTGGTTAATAGCCTTAAAAGCATATTCTGCAAAACAAAACAGGTTTTTTAAAAGGTGGAATAATTTATTATAGATTCACCCAGTGGAATAAGAAATAATCATTAAAAAGAATGAGGTCAAACTAACATGGGACACCACCCCAAGACACTGACACCGAAGTAATAGAAATGGTGATCATAAATCATAGTTAAACCAGTTCCATTTCTTTCCATTTGCATTAGACAAATGCCAAATTCTCAATAAAGTTTATTAATTTTGATAACAGCAAGCCTATATCAATTATATGTTTTGTCCTTTTTTTTTTTTTTTTGACAGTCTTGCTACATAGTCAAGGTGGCCTGGACCTTACTATGTAGCTCAGGTCAGCCTCAAACTTAGGACCTTCCTGCTTCGGCTTCCTGAGTGCTAAAAACTACAGGCATGTGCCACCTTGACTGGCTATTTTGTTGTCTTTAACATTTGTTTTGTAGGTGTTATTTCTAACATGTTTGGTTTTCTTAGGTCAAATTTAGCTGCTCTAAAATTTTTCTGCTAGTTACTTGTTGGTCAATAATTTGATCACATGTGCTTTTAGTTGCTGTTAGCTTATTTTGCATTGATTTGTCTACCAAGTTGAATTTTTCTGGATAATGTTTTTTTCTAAGTTTCACATTACTTCTAACATATAGTCCTTTAATTTGCTTATAACAGACTCCAGCTTGTGTTCTTCTAACTGACCTAAATCCAACCCATGGGTTAAAGTATTGGGATCAAAATGGCAGCACAGACTGTTTAGGTAACAACTGCCCTTTGGGAAGTCAGGTTACAGGTAAGACTAACTCACTCCTGTAGTATTTAAATTTAATAAAAAACCCCATGCTGTGCTGCTATGTCCCCAGCCCCAAAAGATAATTAAAAAACAAAATAAAACAAAAACTTAATTACAATCAATAGATGATGTGATAAAAAATAAAGTGAATTTCTTTTTTTAATTTACTACAGTTATACTATTGTAGCTGCCTCGATTTTCTAAATCAATTCACAACCTTTACCTTATATAGTCATTATGGGCATTTGACTTTGGGAAAGAGACAGAAGGCATGTGGTGCCAGATCCAGTCAATAAAATGGATGAGAATATACTGTAATGTTTTTAGTTGACAAAAAATTACCACAAACTTTTTTTTTTTTTTTTGGTGAGTCTCACTATGTAGTTCAGGCTGGCCTGGACTCACTATGTAGCTCAGACTGGACTCAAACTTGTATGATCCTCCTGCCTCAGCCTCCCAAATGCTGGGATCACAGGCGTGCACCACCACACATGGCACCATAAACATTTTCAGTTGATTCAAGACATCACAGCAGTTGTGAAAAGGCATGAAAGAAGATTTCCCGAACTGCTTCAGAAATTGTCAAGAATAATGGGATGTGTCTAAAGCAAGGAGAAGGAGTCTGAGGGGGACTTAGGGCAATGTGTCCTTTACTGTAAGAAATTTATAAAAGTGTGAACATTCACTATGGTTTTGATTATACCTCATACATTGACACATAACAGTTTCAAAATTCCATCTTCAAGTATTATTCTGAGGAGTAACACTGGGCTTATCTGTCCAAAAAGCCACAGGGGATAAGGACCAGATAAAGAAGATACTACTTATGAAACTAAAGCATTTTTAAAAATAAAAACTGAATACCTTGCCAGGCGTGGTGGCATATGCCTGTAAACCCGCAGTATTGGGAGGCTGAGGCAGGAGTTATCACTGAGTTTGAGGCCAGCCTGGGCTACACAGTGAGTTTAAGGCTGGCCAGAACTATGTAGCGAGACCTTGTCTCAAAAAACAAAAAAACAAAACAACAACAAAAAACTGTAATAAGAATTTTTAAATCTCATATTTCAAAATGGCTATATATTAAAACAAAAGAATAGGACAAAAAAGATTCTAGAAAATTCACCTTCAAAGAAAGCAAATATAGTTTAAATTTAAATGACTAATTATAAAACCTAATATTTTTCACCCCACTGTATCACAAGTTAAACTTCTAAAATACAATTTTTAGGGGCTGGGGGTTTAGCTCAGTGCCACAAGCACCTGCCTGACAAGTGCAAGGTCATGAGTTCAATCCCCGGTATTAAATAAATAAATAAAATATAATTTTTAAACTGCTTCTCAATTCTGATATAATTAATAAAGCTTTTACTGGAAAAATCCTCTACAAATTTAAAAACTATAACCCCAGCCATACACACTGGTACTGGCCTATAGTCCTAACCTGCTATTTAGAGGCCAGGGATGGGACGGGATCAGGGACTGGGATGAGATGGACTGTTTGAGCCCAGTTTCAGACCAGCCCAGGCAACAAAGCAAGACCTCATCTCAAAAAACCAAAACCAAAACAACCATAAACTCTAGGCAGAGCAACTACTTAAAAACACCAAAGAGTCAGATTCTACAGGTAATGCCAATACCTGGGAGAAAGGATTGCATGGGGTAGACTTCCCACTTTCAGGGCTCAGACAGCCTGATAGCAGTCAGTGCTAACTCCTCCTCAGTCTTTCTGTCCTGAAGAACTCAAGAACATTTGGGATAACCACGGTTGCTCAAAGATGAGGAAGAAAAGAACAGTGCCAGTGTGGGGTGCCCCTAACTTCTACTCAGAAGCATTGCTCAAGTCTCTGGCTAAATCCATAGCCACACGTGTCCAAAGTAATCAGAGCACCCTACCAAAGGATAAAAGAACTACAGTGATATTTGAGATTGAAATTAACCAAATTAACTGTCTACTCCAAGAAAACAAAACAAAACAAAACACAAGTCAATACTCTTTGGAGAAATACAACAAAATCCAGACACTTCACAATATGGCACTTACAAACGTCCAGGATAAGATCTAGAACTACTCAACACAGCAAAAAAGAAAACAAATCAAACCAAACAAAAATAAGAATTTTTATAATTGTATATATGCCTCTGATGTGTCCCCCATCCAAAATTTTCAACTGTGTGCTTGACAAGTGAATACATAAATCTATTATCAGTTGAAATTTTTGATTGATAACATAAAAAGAACTGTTTCACAGGTAGAAAACATGAAAAGCAGCCGGGCGTGGTGGCGCACGCCTTTAATCCCAGCACTCGGGAGGCTGAGGTAGGCGGAGCGTTGTGGGTTCGAGGCCGGCTTGGGCTACAACGTGAGCGCAAGGCTGGCCTGAGCTACATAGTGCGACCCTGCCTCAAAAAACCAGGGCCGGGAGTTTGGCTCAGTGCCTTAAGCGACTGCCCTGGCAGGCGCGAGGTTGTGAGTTCAATCCCCGGTGCCGCAAAAAAAAAAAAAAAAAAAAAAAAAAGAAAACATGAAAAGCAGTATTAACGTCTGAGCAAACAAGTGTTGTGAATCTACACTAATAAATCGTTATTATGATTACTTTTGCCCAAAAATCAAACAAAAGTCCAAAACCAAACAAAAACAAGTATTGATCCATTCTCAAAAGCACAAACCTGAGAGGACACAGATGTCTTATTAACAGAGAAGGATTTAAAAATAACTACTGTAACTATTCTTAATGACAAGATGGAACATAGTCTCGAAATGAGGCAAGACAGGAAATCTCAGCAGAGAAAGTACAAAAGAACAAAGCAGAAATTACAGAACTGAAAAATAAAATATCTAAAATACAAAAATTCACCAAATGGATTTTACTGCAGAATGAAGATAAAGGCAAAGTGACAATGAAAGTGAATCAAAGTATTCAATCTTGAGAGAGAAAATAAGATTGAAACAATGAATTTGTGAGTCAACATTAAAATGTCATATATGTGTAACTGGTGTCCTACACAGAGAGGAGGAAATGAGGCAAAAACAAAACAGAAAGCCTCTGAAGAATACTGGCTACAAGTGCTCTAAATGCTGTAAGTGAAAGCCCAAAAGGGGTGGGGGTGAGGAGCAGACTACAAGTCAGAGTATTAACACAGATAAAGACAACTGGTAATGATAAAAGGATCGATTCATCAAGAAAACATAACAATCATACACACATATACCTTAAAACAGCCTCAAAATACATGAAAAAAAATTGAATAAAGAATTGGCCAATTCCACATAGATGGAGATTCAAGACTGCCACTCAGCAATTGTTATAAGCGGGTAGAGGATCTTACAAGATCTGAGTCACACTGTCAACCAAACTTGACCTAGTTGATTATCTCTAGAATATTACTGGCAACAACTGAAGAACACATTCTTCTCAAGTGCATGCAGTACATTTACCGAAACAGATTACCATCTATTTTATTACCATCTAGGCTATAAAATAAGTCTCAGCACATTTTTAAGTACTGAAATCCTTAATCTGAAAGACAAACTTGGAATTTTTTTTTACTGAGATATAAATAATATGTCAAAATTTGTAGGATGGGCTGGGCGTGGTGGCGCACGCCTTTAATCCCAGCACTCGGGAGGCTGAGGTAGGAGGAGCATTGTGAGTTCGAGGCTGCCTTGGGCTACATAGTGCGACCCTGCCTCAAAAAACCAGGGCTGGGAGTTTGGCTCAGTGCCTTAAGTGCCTGCCCTGGCAGGCACGAGGTTGTGAGTTCAATCCCCGGTGCCGAAAAAAAAAAAAAAAAAAAAAAAAAAAAAAAAAAAAAAAAAAAAAATTTGTAGGATGGAGCTACAAAAATGGTGTTTAGACTCCAAGGTGCTGCGCCCCAGCCCCCGCCTCTTGGTAGCCACACCTCTCTGTAATTCCCTCCCCTTGAATGTGGGAGGACCTACAACCTGCCCCAGCAAACAGCACGTGGCAGAGGTGACTGAATGTGGCTTTCCTGGTAACCTACAAAACTCATTCTACCTTGCAGACATGCTCTTACTAGCAGACTCACTGTAGAGATCCCCTTACATGCTTGATAAAGTAAGTGACCGCTTGACAACAGCCAGCAAGAAACTAGGGCCCTTAGTTCTACACCACTTCCAACAACCTGAAGTGGGTTTTTTGTTGCTGGTTTCGTTTTCTGAGCCAGGGTTTTATTATGTTGTTCATATTGCCCTCAAACTCATGATTCTCCTGCCTCAGCCTCTCAAATGCTGGGATTATAGCTGTACACCATTAACCCTGGCTCTGTAGTAATTTTTATGTAGCCTTAAGTCCTTTAACATGTTCATGACAGGGCTGTAATTTATATGCCTTGCTGCTGGGCAGTTTGTAGCACTGGTGGTACATGTGTTACTACCCCATGCGTGACTGTACCACCTGTATCACCAGTGGTATAAGCCAATGGGATCATGTTAATTAGGAAAAATCTAAAATCAATTACTTAGATTTCCAACTTCAGAAGCTATAAAAATGTGAGCCAAATCAAACCTCTCCTCTTAAAAAAAAAATGAAGACCTAGAAAAGAACGAAGTAAACACAAATTAGAAGAAATAATAAAGACCAGAATCAAACAACAAAGTAAAAAATTGTGTTTTTTTTTAAAACAACAAACAATTTTATACACCCTGTAACAGACTGGAAAATGGCCTCCCAAAAGACATCCATGTCCTAATCCCCAGTCTGAGTTACCTTATATGCAAAAAGAGGGAAGGAGGACTTCAGTAGTAACTGAATTAAGACTTTCGAAGTTGGGTTTATCTGGGCAGGTCCTAACTGCAATCAAGTGTATTCTTGTAAGAGGGAGGCAGAAATATTTGAAGCTGCTAACCTTGAAGTTCAGAATGGTGATGCCACAAGCCAGGGAATACAGGATCTAGATGCAGAACTTCTGGGCAGGAATTGAGTCCTAGAACCTACAGAGGGCAAGCAGCCCTGCCTAGCATCTTGATTTCAGTCCAGTGATTTTGGACTCCTCCAGAACTGGGAAAAAATAAATTTCTGGAATTTTTGTTTTTGGTTTTTGCCAGCATTCTTTGGCTTGTGGCAACACTTAACCCTCACTCCCAACTGTCCTACAGAGCAAAAAATCAGAGTTGAGCAGGTGTTCACACTTTCCCCCAGATTCTCTCTCCTGCTGGACCTCACCTGGCCTTTTCACTTGCTGGCACTATGTTCTGTGTCTGCCATGCCATGGCTAAATGAATACCTGCTTATTGCTTAAATAATCCAAAAGATAAAGCCACAAAAGGAAGCTCCTAATAACAAACTTCTGTCACACAAAAATAAAAAACATTTTACATATGAAAAATGCTTCTTGACAAAGATTGTATCTGTGAATTCACTAAGATTCATTGAGGAAGTCCTCTTTCTTGCTTTACACTAATGCTATCCTGCAGAAAGTTCTGTGTTGATGGCAATGTTCCTCATATAGTCACTGTGGCTGTAAGGCATTTGAGAAGCTGTATACTTTACTTAAAATTAAGACTATCATTAGTTAGTTAAGAATATCATTCAACTATTCCTCTTTTACTTCTCTGATCTTCCCTTCTCACCTTCCTTCACTGCTTCCATCTCTTCGGCCAACAACTTGAATATTGGTATTCTCCAGGATTCTAGCACTTCTTAATCCTGGATGCTCTTCCCTGTATCATGGATTTAGCTGTCACCTATATAATCACTACTAATTCTGTCACATCTAGCTCTGAGTACATACTTGCAAATACCTATTTCTGCTACAGACGTGTCTGAAAATGAATTCCTCCTCCCTATAAATCTTCTCCAATAGTGCTTATTCTGAATAATAGTATTATTACCCAGGCTGGGCTTGACCTTGTGATCCTCCTGCCTCAGCCTCCCACAGTGCTAGGATTACAGGCATGTGCTACCACCCAGATTGCTGTCTTATTTATGGAGATGTTTTTTCCAGCAGTAATGTCTTGCTCACTTTGCTACTTTTCCTGCAATTTTCCCCAGTGCTTTCTCAACCTTTTCTGCAATTCACTTTGTGTATACAACACTAGGGAAAAAAAGGCTAAATGTAAAAAGTTCTATGGCGAAAGCTCAGGACAAGCACACAGTATCAAACAACTCTGACTATGAGACTGGCAACTGCAGAGATGCAGCCCTTCACAGACACTCATGCTACTAAGCACCTACATGGGGACCTGAGGTTCTACTAGGAACACAGTTCAACTTTTCCCAGCCATAATTTTGCTTAAAACATTGTAATGAGTTAAGATTCCCTCTTCAAATAAACATGAGCTAGAAAAATAAGAATGGATTGAGAGATTTATATTCTTTAAAGTTTGGTTATTAAAAAAAAAAAGATATCTCAGCACTCGGGAGGTTGAGGTAGGTGGAGCATTGTGAGTTCGAGGCCGGCCTGGGCTACAACACGAGTGCAAGGCCGGTCTGAGCTGCATAGTGCGACCCTGCTTCAAAAAACCAGGGCCGGGAGTTTGGCTCAGCAGCTTAAGCGCCTGTCTGGCAGGTGCGAGGCTGTGAGTGCAATTCCCAGTGCCGCACAAAAAAAAAAAAAAAAAACAAAACAAAGATGTTTTACTGGGGTGAGTTCAATGCTATGTGGCTAAAAATTTTCTGTTAAGACTTTCTGAATCTTACTGCTTCAAACAGCTGCTTACTCTGTCTTTCTCTACATAATAGGAAATGTGTGGCTCATTTCATAGTGTTTCCCAGTATTTTACTTTTTATAACAGTGATCCTCCAGGAAGTGGGATCATTAGAAACCTTGGCATTGGCAAAACAGGTATGAAAATAGAACAGTGTTTGATTCCACCATTTTTTCATTGTGACTACATATGTGCTTTTATACATACACACATACATATGTATACACATACACATTTAATTTTAAATCAGATTCAAGAAGGGCATTGAAAGTTTGGGCTGTGAAACACTGCTTTAAAATAAAAATTAGGCCGGGAATTTAGCTCAGTGGCATAAGCACCTGCCTAGCAGGCGCGAGGTTGTGAGTTCGATCCCCATACCAAAAAATTAATTAATTAATTAATTTAATTAATCAAATTACATAGAATAATAATTTTTTCCAATTACAAAGAAGGCAATTGGAACCAGGTGGTGGCCCATGCCTATAATCCCAGAGGCTCAGGAAGCTGAGGCAGTAGGATTACAAATTCAAGACCAGCCTGGGTAATTTATTGGGACCCTGGGTGCAATCTTCATCACACACACACACACACACACACACACAAATGATAAACATAGTCATGCACTGTGTAACATTTCAGTCACCAATGAACAGAGTAAGCGTGATAGACCAAATAAACTGTGGTCCCCTAAGACTGTCTCACCCAGAGATATGGTAGCCATCTTATTTTGTGCAAGTATATTGTAGGATAGTTGCACAATGAGATCAACTGGGTTGACTGTAACCCCATTATTAAGTGACATATGACCATACTTCCTCATTTATTTGTGAAACTTCAGACTTCTTTTACATCGGCCACTTGTTTCTCCTGCCAGCATTGCTTACAGAAACACCTAAGTGCAGCTGTTCATGGTGGCACACACCTGTAACCTCAGCACTCTGGGAGGCTAAGGTGGGAGGATCACAAGTTCAACCCCAGCCTGGGCAACTTTGCAAGGCCTTGTTTCAAAATAAAAGAAAGGGCTGGGATGCAGCTCAGTACAAAGGCCCTGAATTCAATTCCTACTATGAGGGGTGGGGGTGGGAATAAGAAACATCTGAGTGCTTACTATATGTCTGGCACTATTCTAAAGTGCTATATACTAGGTGGAACCATCTCTGTTTTACAAATACAAGAAGTTCTGATAGTTGGTATGGAGCTAGGAGTCTAACCCAGGAAATCTAACTTTAACACACAATGCTACTTCTATGTTTTATTTAGAAAATGTCCTTTCTAATCCCTCTGTCCTTATCAGTCTATTTCTTTTGAGCTTCCTATCATGCTCCCTTCTTAGAAACCAGGCAGCCAGACTGGTGGCACATACCTATAATCCTACCACTAGGGAGAGGCTGAGGCAGGAGGACTGCTATGAGTTGGAGGCCAGCCTGGGCTAGAAAGTGAGTTGCAAGCCAGGCCAAACTACATTGTAAGACCAGGTCCACGCAGCCACCTGACAGGCAAATCCAAGTGAATGATCCTCTTCTCCTTTGCCAGACTTGCCCTGCAAAGGATCAGCAGTAGGTGGCCTAAAAGTAGTCAGGCTTAATTTGACCCACTATAGCCTCAGTTTACCCACTGGTAATTTGAGGAATTCTTGAAATTTTTTTTAAATGTTATGTATATTTAAGGTATACAACATGACATTAAATATATAAACTAAGTGCCCTAAAATTAACTACTCCCAAAGTGCTGGAGAATGAACCCAGGCCTTTACACTTGATAGGCAAGTGCTCCACCACTGAGCTACATCCCCATCCCTGAGGTGAAATTTCAAGCCTAGGTGCTCTACAAGTTTTAATACACACTCATGCACACATACAACTTATACACAAGTTAAAAAAAATTTTTTTAATAGTCATCAGAAGCTATAATATAAAAAAATCTCCCTACTTCTTAGGAGCAAACACAGTCAATGTTATGTTTATGACTGTAGTTACCATTGTAACTATATATATGGATGTATGTGTGAATGTATGCATGTATTGAGGGTGCAACCCAGGTCCCTGGGCATGCAAAATAAGAATTCTATTAGTAAGTTTCACCCTAACTCTGACATTTATCCTTTGAGTTACAACTATGGAAGACAATGAACATATTTTTTTCATAGTCTTTTCTTCCCTTGTCATGATCCCACATTTATACTTTTTTTAGTTGTCAACGTCGATAACTTATACTTTACAATTTTTAGAAGCTTTGTCTTGGAAGGATTCTAAAGATTTTAAATATCATTAGTTTAATACACTAATAAACAGCATTTACGATAGTACATATATATATATGTATTTTTTTTTTAAACTGGAGAACTAAGAATGAATAGACCCAAAGACAGAGAAATATTTCATGCCTACAGACCTGTTTTTTTTTTTTTGTTGTCTTTTTTTTTTTTGTCTTTTTGAGACAGGGTCTCGATATACAGTTCAGGCTGGCCTAGAGTTCACTTTGTAGCCCAGGCTGGCCTCAAACTTACAGCAGTCCTCCTGCCTCAGCCTCCTGAGTGCCAGGATTACAGGTGTGTGCACCACACCCAGCTCAGACCTCCTTCTTTAAAATATACACACACACAGAAATGCATGAACACATGCACACACACAAAGCTAAAGAATTAAACAGGCAACTAACTTAGTATATGACAATCATACACTAAGCACTCTATGTACATTTCCTTATTTAATCCTCAATCTCATAAAAAGAAATTACAAGCCCAATTTTGCAAACAAAAACTAAGGCAAAAGTTACCTAATTTGCTCAAGTGAGCTTACTGAGCAGCAAAGCAAGGATCTGAATCCGGGTATGGCTCCAGGGCCTGAACACTTCACAATACTGCTGGCTCACCCTAACTATTCTTTCACTTTCTTTTTCTTAACAATGTCTAATTAATCCCCTGAATAGTAGAGGGAATATGTTATTCAACAAGGCAGACATTAAAATCATTCTGTCTAAACATTAAACTTGCTTTGAACTATGTTCTTTTTCAAATCCTATTAAAATGACACTATATTCAACCATTCTGTTCACCAAATCTGGTAACCAGTAAAGACTGTGCTTTATGGATTGATTCCAAGTACAGTAATTAGAAGCAAGGTATAGATCAAGTGGGCCTTTTTTCTGTTCACAAATTAACAACCACAAAACACAACTGTCAAAGTAGTAGTGCAATATAGAAAAGCCCTTCAAAACTCAGGAATACAACACCACAAATGAAAAATTCTTGAGGATGCAGTTGTATTTTTCAGCTGAAGTTAAAAGGATTACTCAAGTACTTAACATGATGTTTCTTGCCACATTATACCCGGTATATAGTAATACAGTGGATCAGTTTCATTACAAGTTATTTTTAAGCTTATTTTTAAATTTTACAATTTCATTGAATCTCATTTATAGACTAATTCTCTACTTATCATTTCCAAGGAAGATTATTATATTATTGTATGAAAAGACATGAGAGATACTAAACTTACTAAAAAAAACCTATGTATCACGGATCAGATGTAAATCAGGCTTCCCACCCACCCCAATTTTTTCAGACAGGGTCTTGTTATGCAGCCAGGCTGGCCTCAAATTTGAGATCCATCTGCCTCAGTCTCCCGAATACTGGGCTCACAGGTGTGCAGTGCACACTACAATAGGTTTACATCATCAGGCTCTCCTGGCACTAAATTCTCTGACAAGAGGTCAAAGTCTGGCTTATAACCATAACCTAAACTTTACTACTTCAATTCAACGAAATACATTTTACTGAATAACTGTTAACTAGCTTAGGTTTATTTCCACTATCGCTGTTCTGCAGTGAACAGTTAGTTCACTGTACCTCAGCTACAATTTAGAACTAGCTTTTGAAAGCTACTGAAGAAGTACTCCAATAGCTTAACAGGTGGGTAAATGAGGGAATGGAGTTTCAAGAGTTGCTCTATAACTGAGAGCCACTCATTCTCCCAGTTCTCCAAAGAGGTCTTGGACCCTGTAGATACTTACAAACTGACACTTTTTCTGTGTTTGGTTATGCAACTGTCACTCCTTGTAAGCCCTGGGTTTCGGTAGGGGAGAGGACGTGTTTTTATCTTTGTACTCCCTAGAACCAGCACAGTGCCTGACAGAGGTTCTAACGTGGAGTTAACTGTAAGTCAAGATATCCACGCTGCAAACAAAGGAAAGCAGCAAGGAAGCACCTTAGTTAGAGGTTAAGGAACCATTTACTCTTTAGAGAAGGTGTTGGGCCTACTCAGGTCAGAATGGAACTGAACGGGCCCCTAAGAAACCAGAGGCAGGCTCACAGTTCTAACTCCCTTAACTCTCTATTGTGTCCTGCCCGTGCGGCGCTCGCCTTGAGCAGAGTAGGGCTTGCAGTCCTGGGCCCCCGAAGTCCGCTTCCAAACGGGCGGGCGCACCCCGGGGCTCAACCCAGCCTCGACCTTCCTTCCTAGATCAAGCCCTGCTTTAGACCCAGGTTAAACTTGGGCCGCGTCTGCTTGCTCCAGACCGAACCATGACAGAGCAATTCGGGTGGACCACAGACCTGATTCACTCACCTACTTGGTAGAGCCGACCCTCGGGCGAAAAAATAGTAATGTGGCGGTCAAACCCAGCGCTGGAACCACGGGACATGTTGGTGCACCCACTACTTCAAGCAGTCTCCGGGTCCCTTGGCTCCCGCACCAGGCATACAGGCACCACCCGGAAGTTGCAGCGACTGCTTCCGGGGCACCGGCCGGACTTCTTCCGCTCTTGCAGGCCGAAACTACAGTTTTGTCATCCATTCAACGCGGAGGTCCGAGGCCCCGCCCCCCGAGGTGGGCGAGACCGCGAGGTCCCCTGGCCTTTCCGCGGCTTTTGCGCTAGGCTTGAGTCTGAGAGGTTTGAGGGAACGAGGTGAAATGTGGGCTGTGGCGTTCAGGGCGTTCGTGCGGAAAGAAAACTGACTGCTGCAGAACTGAAAAAGCTTTTTTTGGGAGACATGGAGTAGTGATTTGCCTATCCGAATGACCTAAATGGAGCTTGTAATCAACGCGTCTGTCGTCAGCTTTGGCACCTCACACCCACCCTGTCTGCCTAGAGCGCTGGCTTGTGCTTCCTAACCCGCCCGTGTTCTTCCTGCGACGGGGGACCGGGCTGCCGCTGGGGGACTCGGCTGCCGCTGCAGTAGTAGTAACGGATAAATGTAGGCACCGAGGGGAGTGGGTTCAAGCAGCCCTTGGAAAGAATGGAATTTTCTTCTCTCCTGGCAAGATCTTCCTTTCAACAGTAATTCTGACAATGCTTTGATTTAAAAGCGAAACAGGTTGAAATATGGGCAATTGGGGCATTCTGAGGTTAAGCAGCTCTGAATGATAAGGAACACGATCCGAAAGGGCGGGGTTTAGAGCAGGCAAGCATTTTATTAATGAGAGTAAATTCCGAGGAGACAGGTAGCCCCCGGCAAACAGCAGGTGTTCTTGTTTTTTTGCGGCACCGGGGATTAAACTCACAACCTTGCGCCTGCCAGACAGGCGCTTAAGCCACTGAGACAAACTCCGGGTCCTAGTTTTTTGAGGCAGGGTCGCACTACGTAGCTCAGGCAGGCCTTGCGCTCGCGCTGTAGCCCAAGCCGACCTTGAACTCACAACGCTCCTCCTACCTCAGCCTTCCGAGTGCTGGGATTAAAGGCGTGCACCACCACCCCAGGCTCAGGTGGCTTTTCAAATTGTAAAAGTGTGCCTATTTTTACTCTACCCTAGGTACACTCTTATTTAATGAATACAAAATGCAAAGCATAACGTTAGGCTAGTTTTTCCCCCTAGATAAGATGATATGTGTACTACTCGAGGTTTGTGGTACTTTGATGCTAAAGTAGGGATTTAGATCTCTTGATATACTTTCTCCTAAACTCACTTTCCACTTTCAAACAAAAAACGTGTAAGAACCTCATGAAGAAATTCCAATTTCTCAAAAATGTTTTTAAAAAGTAAATTTCCATTTTGTTAACTAGAAAAAGAAAGTCCAAAACTGAAACATAGTTTAAAAAAGTAGTCAGTGCTCCTGGACTCTCTGGTTCTTTCCAGCTGTAATTCCCAAGTGAGTGTACTGATACAAGTTGTCTTATGCTTTGCAACACTTGCTTCTGGTTCAGGTCCCTGCTCTTCCGGTCAGCTCCTGACCTTTTGAGGCCATGTGGTGTAATTCTTAGTTTGCTGGAATAGTCCTGAAGAGCTAGCTCTCTGCAAGGCTGCTAGTAGAATGAACTCATTTAGTCCCTTGAGCCTCAACAGCCTGCTGTATGCTGCTTTCTCCCAAATGTAGGTCTCAAGCTAGACCCTTCGCAGAAGCTGAGTCATCTCTTATTGCCTATGGGATATTTTTCACATTGAGGCACACGGTATTTGAAAATCTGAAATAATTAATAAAACAAGCCTTATCTCATCGTTTCCTTCTCAAGCCAGTTCCTGCCCTTCGTACCACTTTCTGAGTACTCAGAGCCCAAGCTTTGTACATCTCTTAATTCTCCAGTGTTTCCCCACTTTGCCTCCATTTGCCCCTGACTTCTATTAATCAGGTCTTTTTTTTTTTTCCTGTTTTCTAACTCATAATTTTATTCATTGTTTACTGTCCATCTACCCCTACTCTAAACTCCATGAGGGCAAGAATCTTTGTGTTGTTCGCTGAAAAGCCCAGACAAATTGAACAATGCCAAGCACATCTTAAGATGGAGTGCATCCCTTTTTAGATCAACCTGATTTAAATTTAAATCAACTTGTAACAGTCACCTTATGCAAACTTTCTGAGTCTGGATTCTCTTTATCTGTTAAATTTGGGTAACAGAATTCACATTATTGGGGCTGCCATGAATATTAAATGACAGAAGGCAAGGTAGTGCTTAACAAAACTGCTAGCACATAATTAATACTCATTAAATTGGGGCCCTTCATACTGTCACCTTCCCATACATGTTACTGAATGCTGTTGATTATTGCTATGCAGTACTCTACTCTCCTGCCTGCTTTTTATTTCCTCTGGCACAACCCGAATTTAGACCTCTTTACAATTTACCCTGGCACAGTAGTCTCTTTTTGTTGATCCATCCACATTCTTGGTTTTTTTTGTTTTTGTTTTTGTTTTTTTGTTACTGTTTTTGTTTTTGTCTTTTTGACAGTCTTGCTATGCAGTTCAGGCTGGCCTTGAACTCACTTTGTAGCCCAGGCTGGCCTTGTGCTCACCACAATCCTCCTGCTTCAGCCTCCCAAGTGCTGGGATTACATGCGTGAGCCACCACTCCTGGCTCTCAGTGTCATTTTTAAAAGCAGCATCTCATTGGGTTGTTACTCTGCCTAGATTTCTTTGGGTTCCCATATCTACCTAATAAAATCTATTCCTTAGCATTCAAAACTGTCAAGAAGTTGACCTGTCTTTCAACCTTCTCTTCCCCTTCCTCCTCCTGGTCTGTTCCTGGTTATACTGCACAGCACTGCTCTGAGATACACTGCCCGGTCACTGTTCAAGGTCCCTCCCTACCTGTCTTCCCCTTGGGACCACTGTTCCCGTCACCTCTTCTAAGAGGCTTGAATCTGCTTTGTCCCTTATGTGTCCACTGCATATGATTTGAATCTTTTTGTCAGTTTAAACCAAATGAGATGCCGCCCACCTCTGCTGGCCATGCTGGGAATTGAACCTAGGGCCTCCTGTGTGCTGGGTGAGCCCTCTACTACTGAGCTATCTCCCTAGTCCAAGATGGCTGTTTTCATAGGTCAAGTATTGGCAATGACATGGTTTAACGTAAAGAGTTGTGTGTCTGGGCTTTGCCAAAGATTGACAGGAAAAGAGGTTAGGTACTTTACATTTCTGTTTCTTTCACTACCCTGGCATGGGGCTTGACTCACAACAGTTCGATATATAGCTGTTAAAATGAACTGAAAACTATAGAAAGAAAAGGAACAACGGAGACATTTTCATAGCTGCGATGCTTTACTTCCCTGTAGACATGACTGTGTACATCCACTGCCTTGTGATGGGATGTTTCAAATTATATACTGGCAGGCCGTGAGAATTACTTCACACATTTGACCAAATCTTGATCACCTCTTAAGGCTGTATTCAAACTAGTCTGTGAAAGAGGAATAGGATTTGGGGTGGCATGTACATTTTAATACTCTTAAAGTCTTCCTGGGGCCAGGAATTTAGCTCAGTGGCAAAGCACCTGCCTGTCAAGTCTGAGGTCCTGAGTTTGACTCCTGGTACACACCCCCCACCCCCACCCCTGCCACAACACACAAAAAGATATCTTCCTGGAAGGAATCAACTTCAATTGTGTGTGTGTGTGTGTGTGTGTATGTGTGTGTGTGTGTGTGTGTGTTGGAGGGGCTATTGGGAATTCATTCCAGCCAGAGCCTTTGTACCGAGCTATAACCCCAGGGCATCCTACTCCTTACCCCCTTATGTTTTGAAGCAGGATTTTGCTATGTCATTAAATTGCCCAGGCTGGGTTCAAACTTGGAATCCTGTTGCCTCAGCCTCCCACAGTGCTGAGGTTAAGCATGCCAGGCTTCAACTTCATTCTCAGCACAAAGAGACATTGAAAGCTTGAATTAGAACCTCAGTCTTGCCAGGCCTGGTGGTGTACACCTGTAATCCCAGCACTCTGGGAGCCTGAGGCAAGAGGATTGCAAGTTTGAACCCAGCCGGGGCAACCTAGTAAGACCCTGTGTCTAAATTTAAAAAAAAAAAAAAAATTTGTTTTTTTTTTTTTAACAGGCTGGAGATGTAGTTCAGTACAAAGGTCCTCGGTTCAATCTCCAGGACCACTACCCCCTGCTCCTCCAATTTTTTTTTTTATTTAAAAATTTAAAACAATTTTTAAAATCATAGAATATACATTGTCACTATTTAGTAAATCTTCCTTATTTGAAAAGACTCATGACTAAAGGAGAAATCCAAATTTGAGATATTTCCACAGAGGCAAATGAGTTTTCCTTTGGGAACTCTGTCAGAAAGACCAAACCTTTGCAATTCCATTGTGAAGGGAAATCCCCCTGGAAACAGACTGCATGACTATCTGCCCTTGGTTGCCAAGCAGCAGGTAAATTGCATAGTCAGGTGGACTTCCCCCTGGGTCAGGGAGCTTTCCCTGAAGTCTGGGCACCAATACCTTTGTAGCTGGAACAGAAGCCCGGGTGACAGATTGGCTGTGTCTCTGTGGAAAGTTTGATCTTCCTCTCTGTGAGGCCACCAAGTTAGACTTTTTGAAATGACTTTCTGGGTTTTTGAAAAATTTTAGAGTTGACTAGACATCTCGTGAGTCTTGGAAAATCTCCTGGGGGTGCCTCCATTAGGCAAGGCTCACATTCCACCCCCAGAGTGCAGGCCCTAGAAGTAGGGGTTACCCATGAAGCTGAGGTAGAAAGTGGCAGTGTAGATTCCCAATTACTGCAGACATGCTGAATCACATGGTGTTTGAAGGTTATAATACAGCCCTTGGCTTAACATACTCTGCTGGCAGCTTCAGTGAGCTGGGGATAGAAAAACGAGGCCTACATACAGGTGCACATGCCTCGTGAGTTGGCCACAAACACTGGTAACAGACTACCTTAGGAGAACTGGGGTTCCCTGATGTTAAGGAGACCAAAAGGGCAGCTGTGGTCAGGACAGAGCTAAGGATGTGGCATCTCTGGTGGACAGTAAGAGGGAAGGAAGACCCTGTCCAGGTCCAGGGCCAGACTTTCATCCATCCAGAGCCTCCTCAGAGGATCCCCTGGGGGCAAGGCCCTTACCCTATTCATATCTCTTCTCTAATCTTTCTTAAGTTAATCTCAGTCCTGTAGTTCTTTCTGTACCTCAGTCGCTATGGTTGGCTACCTAGGAGTGCGGTAATGCTGAGTGAATTTAGGAGGAGAAAATGATGATTTCTTGGTACACTGGACCTGTAATTTATGGGAAAAGGAGAGGGACAAATGGAAGCACCAGATGTGACTTCTGTAACTTACTGATACAACAACTTCCTTACACTTCCATTCATAAACACTTCAGGCCTCTTATCTAACCAGATTCCAGTAAAGCAACACTGCAGCCTCTGTGCATAACATCTAGCATGGTTCTTTCACCCTCTAGGACCAACAGCAGGTGCAACATAGTGTCTATAAACATAGCTGTCATGCAAACATCATTATTTCCCTCCTGTGCCATTTTCTTCCTTACTAGTTAATTTAACTCCATGGTTGGATTCTCTCAGCCATTCTCCAAAATGATAAATACTATCCCTTGGCACAAATCAAAGGACATTTAAATACAATTATCCATGGAGTTCTTCTATAGAGCCAAAACGCTGTTCAGCTCACCTTTGAGTTTTAACTACAACTTCAGTATTACCCTTTTACAACTTTTGATGTTTCTCTTGTTTTACCAAAGTCTGCCTTAAATGAAGACCCATTGCTTGACTGGTGTCTTGATTCTGGGAGCCAATAATTTAGCAAAAAATTGAGAATTCTCATGGGTCTTCCCAGAATACTGGAAAAGGCAATGGAAGCCCCCAGCTGGCTTGGGCTTAACCGTTGGTGGTTTTTAACACACAACTTCCCCTTAGGCATGACAACACCGGAAGCCTTTCTCAGCTTGAGGACAACAAATGTTCCAGTGAAGAATAAGATGGGGAAGAGAGACACAAGGTCCTCAGCTTCCATCAGGGTCAGGCTTTGCTCTGAGTATCAGAAGCACTGGGTTGAATCTGAACCTTGCCACAGACTACTGGTGACCACAACCTCAGTTTCTTCTTTGCTCAAATAGATGAGTATTCTGTACTCACTTTCAAGACAACATTAACAAATATGAACTATGGCAGTGCAAATAGCCACCTATGAGTAGACTTGAACTCAGCTTTTCCTTGTGAGAAGAGGGAGTGCTGGTGAGGAAGGCCCAGAGTGTTGGCTGTTCTGCTTTGATCTGTCTCTAGAAAAGAAAGAGGCCAAGTATTGCACAGACCTGTGCAGTGCATGCTGTTACTCAGAAATGAAACTATTCTTCTTAATTTAGAAGGCAGTCACTTCTTACCCACACTGTCCCCTACACAGTCTTACCCAGGATAATGTGGAACAGGGGATAGGACAGCAAGAATCAATCAGTTCACTGAGATTTTTCACATGCATGGCACTTTCCTACATCTTTTTACCTTTGTGAATTCAATTTAGACTTTATTCGCTCTATTTCTTGCCCACTCGTCTCTCTGGTCAGGTGGGGGAAAGGAAGGTGCAGAAGCTGGCCAGGCACCAAGACAGTGAGTCAAGAACAGAGAGGAAATAAGACTCGGCAGCCTTCCCTTCAGCACAAAGACACTTCCTCTCCCTTGAGGTTTCCTAATTGGCTTCCTCTAACTCCTATTTTCTTACCACAAAATTATATCATCTCTGATGCTCAGAACCAAGTTCTCTTGGGGTAACTGAGAGGAGAGAGAATGCAAATGAATGAGGTGGGTTTTTTTTAAATCATTTTAACCAAGATTTTCTATCATTAATTTAGGAACTAATTCTTGAGTATCTGGTTGTTGATAGGAAAGGAAGAAAGTGCTTCTACTTGCTTTGAAGTGACCCCAGCTGAAATCCCCAAACTTTACAGAAAGTACATTTCATTCATAGTGGTAAGACAAAGGCAAGTTTCAAAAATCAACCAGAGACAACATATCTAGACATGAAGACACTCCAAAGATGAAAAACTCTGGAATGTCTTGCAAGACCACAGTAAGTTTTACTCCAGTTACCAAGGTGCCATGTGCACAGTAGACACCTAATCAACAAACCAAGAGTCATGGGAGGGGGCATTGTTAAGCAGTATGATTATAGAGGGTGGTACTCAGAAGCCATCATTTTTCTTGAGGATCAATGAGGTATCAAACACCACAGACCAAGCACCTGGGTGGTGAAATACAAAGGAGCAAGAGGGGAATTTGCTCAAAGGAGAAGTAGGAACTGGAGGTACAAATCAGGAAGACATTTGCAGACAACTTCTGCAAACTACTTCAACATTTACTGAGCCCTCTCTGTGGTTAAAAAGCTGGGCTAGCTGTTCTGGGAGACACAGGAACCAGATGGGGTCCCCACCAGACTTTGGATGAAAGATGGATGCAGGCAAAGCTACCAGGAGGCAGTCTGTGGTACAGAAGGAAGAGTCGCCAGCGCTGCAGCTGGGGGGATGACCTGATAAGCAGACACACCAGTGGGCATGTACCTGCCTGCTGGAAGGAGCGTGTCCAAGCTCAGCCTGGGAGGGCAGGACGACTCTGACAGGTGTGGCAGATGTCAGGAGCAGTGTGGGCGGGGCTGTGATGCTTCATGGAGTAGCAGTGTGCAGAGAAACAGGAGGAAAATAAGGGTCTGTGTTTAGGACATGCCAGTCAATGGCATGGCTTGAGTAGGACACAAAAAATGAGAGCAGAGGCCTTAAATGCTAAGCTAAAGAGTTGACGCAGTAGTTGGAAGGTAGTGGGGACAGCATAAATGCTTCTGAGCAAGGCGGTGGCATATTTAGAATCATGCTTTGGACAGAGAAACCTGGTAGCCATATTTATGATGTACTGTAACAGGGGATAACAATGAGAAGGCTGTGGTTAAAAGTCCAAGTGAAACTTTTTGAAGGTTTGAACTGGGATGGTAGTAATGGAAACTGAAAAAATAGAATATCTGCAAGATTTTTAATTTTTTTTTTTATTTTTTGAGACAGGGTCTCACTGTGTAGTCCAGACTGGCCTGGAACTCAAGAGGATCCTCTTGCTTCAGCCTTCAAAGTGCTGGGATTAATCTGCAAGGTTTTTAAATAGTTCTCTGCCCTGTTATTAAAAGCAATATATTCTTCACAGAAGGACTATTTGTAAAAGACAAAAACTGAAGGCTATCCAAATGTGCATCAATAGCAAAATGGTTTGGGAAGCTGAGCCAGGAGAACCAAAAATTTGAGGCCAGCCTGGGCTACATGATGCACCATCCCTGCCAAAGCAGTAGTAAAATGGATACATTGTGGTGTATTCCCAGTATAGAAGATTATAGAGTAATGAAAATGAATGAAAATGCAACTACATGCAACAACATGGGTGAACTTCATGTAATGCCAAAAGAAGCCAGACACACAAAAAAGGTGCAAACCAAAAGATTCCCTTTTTTTCTTTTTTTTTTTTTTTTAAGACAAGTCTCACTATGTAGTTCAGGCTGGTCTTGGACTATGTAGCCTAGACTGGCCTCAAACTCACAGTGATCCTCCTGCCTCAGCCTCTTGAATGCTGGGACTACAGGTGTGCACCACCATGCAAGGCATGAAGGATTCCATTTATATAAAATGTACAAAGATCAAATGAGTTCAATCTGTTAGAAGACTAGATATGGCAGCAGCCCTTTCCCACTTCCATTCCAATGCTTTTTGCCAGCCTTTCTGCTCCCTTTCAGACTCCCAGGCACATGCAGGCCCTGGCTTCAGTGAGACCCCCATACTGTCTGTGAAGTTCCAAGTCTTTCCTGTGGTCTTGTGGTCAGTGGGCAGTCAAGGAAATCAGAACATGGAAATGGCTCTCACCAAAAGAGCACCTGTGTCATTTTCCTTCCTTTGACTCCTTGATATCTGTGGTCTGCCTGTGAGGGCAAAGAGTTGTGAGACAGATTGCGCTTCAGCAAATTCTGCACATGCAGGCCTGCTTACACCTACCTGGGCATCCTGATGCCTACTGTATTTGTGTCACAATGGCAACTGAGATGGGAAAAGCTCTGTTCTATCAGTCTATTATACATCTGTCTTTTCATTTATCTCTTGCCAACACATGAAGTATCATTATATATATATATATATATATATATATATATATATATATAGTTTTTTTTGGTTTTTTGAGACAGTGTCTCGCTGTGTAGTTGGCCTTAAGTTCACTATGAAGTCCAGGCTGGCCTTGAACTCACAGCCATTTTCCTGCTTCTGCCTCCCAGGTTCTGGGATTACAGGAATGTGTTGCCATCAGCCAAAGTATCATTTTAATCAGTGCAACATTTACATTTATTTCCTCCTTCCCTTGTTTTGAGCATTTATTTCTAATTTTATTATTATCAATCATGTTATTATGAATGAGTTGTTTTCAAAATGGCTATGTCCACAGAATACCTAATTATGATGCTCAGCTGGAAATGCAGAGTCAGAAAGAAACCAGAGGTAGAGTCAGTTCCTTCCCAAGGGAAACTTTGCTAAGAAACTATCCCTGGGAAAGCACAGTTTTGTTAGTCTAGAAGCCTCAAGATGTCTGTAAATAGATGGGAAAGAGCCAGTGGAATGGGATAAATGAGAGAGCAAGATCCCATCTCAGCAAAGAGTGACAAATGGAAACAAGCAGAAAAGAGACTAAAGAAAGAACAGGGGGGAAAAAGATTTGGGATAGAAAAGTTATCAGAAAGGGCAAACATGCCTAAAGAGGCTCATAACAGATGACTTTTTAATTTCTATTCAAGCCATCTGCTGAGAGTGAGAAAGATGAGGTTATGACTTAGGACTTAGAATCATGAGTGTTGTTTTATTATTACTTAAAAAACAATCTTGGAGCTCATTGAATCCCTTACTACTCAAATTATGACCTGCAGCATTGGTGTTACCAAAGAACTTGTTCTCCCACTGATCTACACCCCCACCCAGAACTAGCATTTTAATTCAGATCCCCAAGTAAGAATATTGCACATTCTAGTTTCAGAAGTACTGCCAAAAGCCACATTCTCCACTTCATAGGGAAGAATGAAGGCCCTTGATTAGCTGTCTTTTCAGGTTGAGACTGCAGAGGTTGGGTCAGCTCCTTCAGGAAATTAATGCAAGATGAAAAAAAGGACCTTCGGAGGACAACGAAGCTCCAACAGTGTGATATCATGATTTTCTCAGCAGTATGGTGTTATAGAGGAAGCAGAATGGAAAAGATGGGTACCATAGGAGGTGAAGAGAATAAGTTTGTACTGTTCATGCACATGCTCTGGCAGGTGGCCGGTGGTGGGACTGAGCCAGCGGGGGATGGGAAATAGAGGCTTCGAAAGGTCAGGCCTGAGAATTGGTGAAGGAATTGCTGCTGGAGGGAGTGCAGCAGGTAAGGTTGTTGTGGTCTACCTTCAAAGTCTGAAATCTGAAACGAGAGTAGTTTTAAGTACTCAAAAAGATGCAGGTTGGCCATCTCATAGGAGGCCCAAAGATCATCATACTAAGAAGAATGAGAACAAAATATGAATGGATTTCACAAGCAAAATCTGTGATAATATTCTCTGTTGATATTTGTAAAGCACAAACTGTTCAGTACTAATTTCCAAACATAAACTTCCTTTGGTGTATCTGTGAAAAAAAGATCACATGGTTGACTTAAAAAAAAAAAAAGTAAAAGGCTTTTTATCTGTGTTATCTGTGTAAAGCAGCAATTCTTTAAACTTTCTCTTCAAAAACATGGTCTGACTGGAGTTTATTTCTGTAGGAGTTAGAGATCAGAGAGCCTGACTTGGAAAAGAGCCATTTCATGAAGGACTTGATCACTCCTGGCAGAATGGACCAAGCCCCGAAGGATGTGACCTTTAGTTTGAGCCAGTAACTATTATCAGGGACACAGCTTCCTGGAACACAAATTTTCTTCTAATCACAAGCAAGCCTTGCATAAAAGTCTGAGTGTACAGCTATGTGAGTAGTATTTTATGGTGTACAGCAATCCCCTATTTAAGTTGGCTGACTCTTTTTATGAATTTATATTACTATGATTGCATAATAGACTACATTAGGAAGAAGTGATAAAAATTAAAATAAGTAAAAGTTTTCATTTCTTGTCAGGTGAAAGAGAAAAGCATGTTACAAAAGAATTTACAGAGAATGATTCTTTTAAAAATGGACGTATAAGTACAGAAAAATAGCCATGTATGTGTATAAAAACAATAGAATAGGAATCAGACATGCTGGGACTGGGAAAAGCCACCAAGAAATACACCAGTCAGCCTTTCTGGCAAAGTGTGCAGGTTCCAGAGAGAGAAAAGCCAGATAGTGCCTCCTGTGAGTCTACTAGCATGAAGGCTGAGAATTAAATAACCTGTCTGCCCAACCCCTCGCCCCCGTAAGCAACCAGCTGGTTCAGAGGACAGGCTGAGTTGATAGTAACTAAGGGACATAAAGCAACTAAATGTTTGTATTGTTTGGTTGACTTTTCAGGCTTGGGGCTGGTGGTCTGAGCATCTCTTGGGAGGATGACAGTCTGCAATATACCAAATAAGGGGATTCTATCTTGTCTTTGAAGTCCAATATTGTTCTCACGTTTTGCTTTTGATTGTTTTGCTTTATTCAATATTGTTTTGATTGGTTTTATTCTGTTTTGTTTTTGGTTTGATTTTGCTATACCTGATGGAATGGACAACTATTGTGATGATAACAATATATACTATGGTAGCTATTGTTGTTTCCTACTATCCTGCTTTGAAGTTCTGTACCAATTTTGCTGCATTGTTTCGATTGGCTTTGTTCTGTTTTGTTGGATTTTACTATCTTTAAAATAAAAAAAACAAGGGCCAGGAGTTTGGCTCAGTGACTTAAGTGCCTGTCTGGCAGGCGTGAGGTTGTGAGTTCGATCCCTGGTGTCACAAAAATAAATAAATAAATAAATAAAACACCCAATATATTAAAAAAAACCAATAGAATAGATTGTTTAGCTGTGGAGAGAGGACAGAAAGAATGTAAACTTTAGATTCTAGGAAAAGGTAATTGAAAAGAGAAAAAAAGTAAAAAATGTGTTATTGCTAAAGAATTAGTAATACAGTTCAGCTTAGGTAACAAGTCTGAGTGAGACTTACGTTTTCGCAGGCTTGCCGCAGCCATTTCCAAAGGAACCTGTTACGTGGGGGTGGAAGCTCTAGCCCATTCTCCAGCCCAGGACTCCACTGTGCTCCAGAAGAGCCAAGTGGACAGAACTGTCAGGGAATTCCATTGTTGCCCATCACAACACTGACATTCCGATCTGATGTAGTCACAGAAAGACTAAATATTTAGATGGGGGCTGAATTTTATATGAATTAGAGTCTAGCCCAGTTGAGAGTGAGAAGGCCAATTTGACCTAGTCTCTTGAAAATGAATTTATTTCTCTTACATATTAGATATTAAAGCCCCTATTGTGGTTCCTCAAGTGTTTGCTTCTTAGACAAGATTTTAAATAGCACCAAAAAGATTAAGTGAGGTAGGCATTTCAATGTAACTGAAATGAACTCAACATCTAATTTGTTAGAGCTACCCAAAACCCTTATGTGTTATTACTCTTTATAAGAAATTATTATGGTTATCTTAGTAACTCAGTCTTTTTGGTAAGAAGTATTCATCTGAGTATATTCTAGTAGGAAAGCTATTTTTAGCTTCAGCAGTGACTAGATAGTTGACTTCCTGTTCAATTTCCAGTTGAAAGCACATGGTAGTGGGACATGGTGGTGCATGCCTGTAATCTCAGCACTCTGGAGGCTGAGGCAGAAGGATCATTGTAAGTTCGAGACCAGCCTGGGCTACAAAGTGAGTTTAGGGACAGACTGAATTGCATAATGAGACCCTGTCTCAAAAAAAGAAAAAGATAGTAAGCAAGCAAGCAAGCAAGCTAGCTCATGGTGTATGTAGCAGAGTCTCTGGAGGTACTTGTCAGATCAAACATCGCTGACAAAGAACAGACTTGAGAAGATGTCAGCAAATCTTGAAACAGCATAGAATGGAAATGATGCAATAAATTTAAAAGACTATTTTTCAAAATTGATTACATTTGCTTATCCGTGTTCTTGTCTCTTGAGTTTTCTTTCACCCCACTATTGTCTATGGCTTCCTCTAGGCAGATCTCCAAATGTGAACTCTTCGTTTATATGGCATATATTTCAGCAGATTACTTGTCACTGGCTGCCACTGGTTGGGATAGGGCAGGGAGAAGCTCATTTTCTTTCTCTTCTTCTCAAGCATCAAAATTCCTTCTTTACTATCTCCTGTAGGGCTGCCCAGACTGTACTAATGCCCCGTTTCCTGCCATCCCTTGTCCTTCTTAATCCTCACTTCGGATGGCCAGACTTAGAAAATACGAATAAAAGAGGCCTGGTAAATGTGAATTTCAGGCCAACAGTGTAGAAGTACATCCCTGTAATACTAGGGACATACTTCTAAAAAATTAATTTAGATTTTACGGGGAGTCCTGCATTGTATTTGGCAACCTTGCTCCCTTCTTTGTGGGCTCCAGAAGCTGCCTAGTGTCTCAGTTGGAACTCTGCTTATGTCTCAGTCTTAAAACAATGCCCAGTTCTGAATACCACTAGTCCATCAGTGGTCTATACTCCCATACTGCTGGTCATCCCCACAAAAACTCCCTTAGATGCTTGTCAGTCTATGAATTCTGAACCAATGAAGGATGGATGAAGATACCAGGTGTGGGCTCCATTTAGCTTCTCCCCAACCAATGATTTTGATTTTTTAATAAATTTGATTAGCAAATGAAGATGCCCTATAGCGGACCGGAATTCAGGTGCTTATATCATATACTCTTTTGATGAAACTAAACTTTAGAATGAGCCAGGCATGGTAGTGCATGCCTGTAAACCCAGCACTCGGAAGGCCAAGGCCAGCCTGGGCTACATAGTAAGACCCTGCCACAAAACAAAACAAAACTTTCAGAATGTACCTAGGAGTTAGGTATAGTGATGGGCCTTTAGTCTCAGCTACTCCAGGGCTGATGAAAAAGACTCTGTTAAGCCCAGGAGCTCGAGATCAGCCTGAAAAACACAGCAAAAACTTATCTCAAAAAAAAAGTGAAGCATGAGGCTATCAGGAAAGAAGAGAACTAATGTGAACACTTGCGATACTTTTACAGTACCGAAGGACAGTTAAAATAAGTGAAAAACCTTTTGGAGATAGATTGAGGAAGCAGTAATTATATAAAAGTGCAAACTTGAGAAGAAAAGAAAAGCTTCGTATGCAGAATAAGGCACCTCAAATGAGGCAGTTCCAATGCAGACCTGAGAGAACAGACTCTGGCTTTTCTTGTAAGATTTGTTCTTTATTGGGTCTGAGAAGAGCAAGAAGAAAAAATAGGATAAATTTAGGAGAATGCCAGAGGGAAAAACAAAGTATTTTAAGAATACTTTTAGGTATTTCTACAGAATATCCCCTTTCTAAGTAAATTCCCTTCTCAGTTTCAAGTGACACAGTCAATGCCCTTTCAAAGTCTCCACTGTTCATGACTTGAAAAATTCTATCAATCTGGGGCAGAGTTTTTGTTTTATTTTTTTGGTGGTACTGAATATTGAACCTAGGTCTTTCATTTTGAGTTACATCCTCAGGCCTTTATTTTATTATGATGATTATTATTTTATGGCACTGTGAATTGAATCCAGGGTCTTCACACTGAGTGACCTCCCCAGCCTTTCTTTAAAATTTTGAGGTAAGTGGTTAAATTGCCCATGCTGGCTTATCCTCCTGCCTCAGTCTCCCAGAGTGATGGCTATATCTATATCATCTATTTCTATCTATATCCATATAAATGCAGTGATTTTAAGTGTTCAGTGTAATTCTTTTGGTTATACTTGGCGGGGGGGCTGTACCAAGGAGCCTGCACTTGCTAGGTAAGTATTCTACTACTAAGCAACATTCCCAGTCCATTTCCTGTTTTACATTTTGACACAGGGTCTTGTTTGAACATGCAGTCCTGTCAGCCTCTGAGTAGCTTGGATTACATGTATGCACTACCATATCCAACTCAGTGTGATGAATTTGGATTAATGAATACACGCATTTATACTATCAGCGTACAGAACTTTCTACTACTGGCAGAAATTTTTATCAAAACCATCTGGTTTTTGTCTGTATTTTCAGGGCTGGGGATTAAGCCTAGGGCCTTAACCATTCTAGGCAAGTGCTCTACTGCTGAGCTATATCCTCAGCCCTACTTTTGCCTGTTCTTGAATATTAAATCATACCCTATAAATGGGTAAGGAAGAAAGTGTCATAGAGGGCAGACATAAACATTTTTAGTTGAAAGCTACAGCCAGTAACATGAGCTGGCTAGCAAGAGGGTACAACTGAGGGGCAACTATTAAAATTTAACCACGTTGCTAAATTAAAACTGATTAAGTGAAAAAAAAATCGGTATGCTTTAGAAATTCCTCACAGCAAGTAATATAATTAATACTGTTCAAAGCTGGGTGCTGTAGTGCATGACTGTAGCCCCAGTTATTTAGGAAGTTGAGGCAGAAGGATCATTTGAGCCCTAAGAGTTTAGGGCCAGACTGGGCAATGTAGCAAGACTCTAACTCTTAAAAAAAAAAAGTTTACAAAATGTTGATGCAATCTGGAAAAGAGTTTATAATTTGAACTCTAAAACAAAGAAGAAACAGTTGGTGAGGCTAGAATGTGAAAGCAGCAAAATGGATACACGGAACAACGAAGCTGGAGGAGAAACGCAGGCTTCCTGTGCTCTGACCGCTCCAATTCTGGATGACTTCTCAAAATGAAGCTTTGGGGGAAATGTGGCTGGGATCGAACGGTTGACATAAACCAGCTAGGGCAAACAGTGTTCGTACACTTCCGTGTTCAGGGAAGAGGAAACGGTTAAACAAGAGCGGAGCTCAGAGCCGAGCATGGCCGGGAGAGCGCAAGCGCACGCAGCCCGGCAGAGGGTCGGAGGGTCGTCACGTCCTGCGGTGGAGGCACAGCCACTTGGTGGGCACCTCGTAGGAGTACCGCTCCACCAGGGCTTCGTCGTACGGGATGTGCCACGAGTCCCCGGTTGTCTGCACGACCGTGTCATAGTTGAGAATATGCTATCGAATGAAGAAAGAGAGCCAAATAGTGAGAATAACAGTTAAGGGTCCCCTGTCACCTGGCTCGTTTCTCTTTTTGTTCAGACAACTGCTCAGCTTGCTTTGGAAGAATAGTCCCTATCTCCTTTTTTTTCTTTAAATTAAGTTTATTGATACAATGTAGACATATATCATTAGTGATCACATACATTGTTGGGAATTTGTACCTGTACATGATATATTTTAGTTCCTCTTTTTTTCCCATTCCCCTTCCCTGCCTTCAATCCCTCTTCTCCTTTTCCTTGTCTTACTTAACAGTGGAGTTTCATTTTTTTAAAAAAAAATTTTTTAACGGTACTGGAGCTGGGCCAGCCTGCACTACATAGTGACACACTATCTCAAAACAAAACACAAAACAAAACAAAACAAAACAAAACAAAACAAAACAAAACAAAACAAAAAACAGTACTGGAGTTTGAACACAGGGCTTTTGGTCTAGGCTACACCTCCAGCCTTTTGAACATTTTTTTTTTTTTTTTTTTTTTTTTTTTTGCGTTACTGGGGATCTCACGTCTGACAGACAGGCGCTTAAGCCACTGAGCCAATCTCCCGGCCCTATGTTTGTTTGTTTGTTTGTTTTTTTGTTTGTTTTTTTTGAGGCAGGGTCGCACTATGTAGCTCAGGCTGGTCTTGCGCTCGCGTTGTAGCCCAAGTCGGCCTCGAACTCACAATGCTCCTCCTACCTCAGCCTCACGAGTGCAGGGATTAAAGGCCTGCACCACCACACCCAGCTCTTTTGAAATTTTTTGAGACTTTATTTTTTTGTTTATTAAGACAGGGTCTTGCTATGTACTGTATAATGTAGACTGGCCTTGAGCTCACTATGTACCCCAGGCTGGCTTTGAACTTGTGGCAATCCTCCTGCCTCAGCCTCCTGAGTGCTGGGATTACAGGTGTGCATAACCATCCCTGGCCAACACGAGATTTTCAAAGAGCAGCTAACTCTGTGAAGATGGTATTAGAAGATGGGTATTAGAGGCTCTGTCCTGGGCATGTTCATTTTCAAAGTTAAGGACCCTCTGTAGGAACATCACATTTATAAGTTACAGTATCCTCTGGTTGCCTTTATTGGTTTTATGTGTGAAAGAGGAAAATTTCAAATATACTAAAGTAGAGAAACAGTACAATAAACTCCCATGTGCTCATCACCCAGTTCCAACCATTCCCAACTCACGGCCACCTCATGTCAGCCACACTTCACCCACCTCCTTGCCCCACTCTCTCCATCTAGATGATTTTAAGCAAATCTCACACATCATTTTTTCTGCATTATTTCAGTGTGTAACTTGAAATGATAAAAGATTTATTTTGCAAATGGATGCACAACGTTACTGTTATACTTAAGAAGTAGTTGTTCCTGGCTGAGGAATTATTGCAGAGCATGTGCAAGGCCCTGGGTTCAATCCCCGGCACCAAAACAAATGAAAATAATGAAACAGAAGAATTAATAATTCCTCAACACTATTACACTTCTGTTTGCATTTCTTCAATTATTACGTCTGTGTGTGAATATTTTACAGTTTCTTTGTCTGAATGGCAACTCAAATAAGGTTATTCTGAAGCCGGGCGTGGTGGCGCACGCCTTTAATCCCAGCACTCGGGAGGCTGAGGTAGGAGAAGCGTTGAGTTCGAGGCCCGCTTGGGCTACAACGCGAGTGCAAGGCTGGCCTGAGCTACATAGTGCGACCCTGCCTCAAAAAAACTAGGGCTGGGAGTTTGGCTCAGCAGCTTAAGCGCCTGCCCTGGCAGGTGCGAGGTTGTGAGTCGGATCCCTGGTGCCGGAAAAAAAAAAAAAAAAAAGGTTATTCCATGTGATAGGTTGAAATATCTCTTAATTTTCTTTTAATATAGACCTTCCCTTCCCATCCCTATTTGTCTTTTTTGTTGTTATTTCTGAGGAAACCAGGGTGGCTGTCCTGTATCATTTCCCCTGATACTGTCCTGATGCTACTGATGAAAGCACTTTGGTATCATTTTGATACCATACTTCCTACAAATTTGTTTTGAATATTTTTATTTTTAAAATTAACAAATGAAAGTTATTTATATTTATTGTATTCAGTATCGTATGTTGAAATGTGTACATTGTGGAATGGCTATAATGAACTAATTAACATATAAGTAACCTCATCCATTTATCATTTTTTGTTGAGAGAATATTTAAAATCTATTCTCTTAGCAGTTTTTAAGAATATAAGCTGGATGTGGTCGTGCATCCCTGTAATGCCAGCACTCGGGTGACAGAGGCAGGAGGATCCCTGAGTTGCAGACCAGCCTGGCTACACAGTAAGTTCAAGGCCAGCCTGAGCTACTAATTGAGACTCTGTCTCAACAAATAAAAAAAGAAAAAGGAATACACTACTACATTAACAATAGCTACCATGTTGTACAATAAATTTCTTGAACTTATTCATGTCTGGCTGAAACTGTGCATGCTTTGACCAACACCTCCTCATCTCTACACCTCCTGTGTATTTTCTGACCACAATACCATACTTTACTACAAGTCAATATATTTCTCTGCAATAACTTTCCCCCTTTGCTTTCACACAAGAAGTATCCTTGTTCTATATGCATCTAAACTAGAAGCGAAGGAGGACTCCACTGAGACTGCCATAGAAGTGGATTTAACGAGGAAAATGAGTTTCTTAATGACGTGATAAACCACAGGGGTGAGGAGTTGTGAGCTACTGTAAACAGGAAAATGAATACATGAGAAGTTGTAACTGATGACAGAATTGTAATCACAACCTGATGCTATCCAAGACCTATCAAAATGTCAATTAATTTGGGTTTTGCCCATGAAAAGTTTTGCTGTGATAGATATACTGTTTCTAGGAATTGGCTAATGCCAAATCCCAAACTAAAACAGAAAACTTGAGCATCACATTTTTGTTAAACAATATGACATTCTTACGTCTACTTGCCTCTGTTAACATCACACAGAGAATGGAATTCATACCTGAAAGGTTATATGTGATCCTGGAAACACATTCCTAATTGCCAGCTGGTGTCCCCGCTGCCACTTAAAGAACAGGTGTTGGGTCTTGGTGTCAGGCAGACAGGCCTTGTGGTCTCGCATCAGGTCATTTGTGATAAACCTGCATTGGTTCCCCGAGTTCAACGTGGCATACAGAAGGAAAGGGTCATCCTCTGAGCTGAATCAGGCAGGAGAAAGGATACAATCACACACATCCCAGGAGGCAGAAGAGAGAATTGTTCACCATGCTTTTTACTTATTTTCCTTCTTTTGTTGGAGGTGTGTGTGAATTCTTGACTCATGATCTCACAGATGATTACAGACCACCTAGAGGTCTGGGTCTGGTGGGCGACACTATGCAGAACCCGGGCAGGAGCTGAGGAGAGGGGAATGCTAGTGCCCAGGACAGGAGAATAAAGAATCCTAACCATTCTCTTTTCACACTCCAAAGCTGGTTCTTTGTGGTTTTATCTATTTTCCTTACCTACTGCAGAATACTACTTAATATACTGCAGAATATTACTAGGGCAGTATGATACTTTCTTTTTGAAAGCCACCAAATAAATGCTGAAACTGGCATTTTGAGGCAGCTTGAGGATAGGCAGAGGTGTGAATCCCTGTGAGGATCTCCCCCTCTGGGAAGGGACAGTGACTGAGATCTCCAGCAGACCCTGAGCCTTATGACTCACCCTTGCATGCGTGTGCTTGGAAAATAGCAGTAACTGTTCTGGCTGAGAAAAGTCACATGCAGCATGTGACAAAGGTGCCTTATGTCCTGATCCAAATGATCCAAACAGGATCATTTAAAGTTCACCTTAATCAGGGCACAGTAATACACACCTGTAATCCAAGCACTCTGAGGCTGAGGCAGGAAGATTCCAATTTCAAGCCCAACCTGGGCAACTTAGAAGAAAAAAGGAAGAAGAAAAGAAAAGGAAAGAAAAAAAGAAAGAGGAAAGGAAAAGGCAAGAAAGGCAAAGGCAAGAAAAGAGAAGACAGAGGAGGGGAAGGAATGATAGGAGAAGTAGAAAGGGAAGTGGGGGGAGGGAAGGGGAGAGGAGAGAACTGGGATATAGATCAGTGTGAAGGCCCTGGGTTCAATCCCTGGTACACACATGCAGAGTTCACCTTATACTGAACTGTTTCAAGTGAAATGATAAAATGATGGGAAACAGCCTTCAAAATCTCCAGGAAAAAAAAAGATGGAGGAAAAAAAACCAAGAAAATTTGGAGAATTATATGGAATGAGATTAGCAAAATAATGGTAATTGCTAAAGCTGGGTGAAGATTACATGAGGATTCACAACACTCAGAATTTAAAGAAGCTTCTTTGGTCCATTAGTAGAAAACAGTTACTGTTAAACATTTAAATATGCAAATCCGGGGACACAGAAGGTCAGTGAATCAATCTTTATAATGGTGTGGAACTTCAGCTGATGCAGTAACTACAGGACCCAAACCAAGTAGGGAGATCAATTTCCAATTTCTTAGAATTGTAACACTGCATTTATCCAATTCTTTTACAAAAGGGAAATGATGACAGCAACCAACATATATGCTTTCTATGTGCTTGGGGCTGTGCTAAGAGGTGTTTTTTTGTTTTGTTTTGTTTTGTTTTGTCGGTACCGGGGATCAAACTTAAAACTTCGCGCCCACCAAGCAGGTGCTTGAGCCACTGAGCCAAACTCCTGGCCCTATTGTTTTTTGAGGCAGGGTCGCACTATGTAGTTCAGGCCGGCCTTGCTTATGTTGTAGCCCAAGCCAGCCTCGAACTCACAACGCTCCTCCCATCTCAGCCTCCTGAGTGCAGGGATTAAAGGCGCGCGCCACCACGCCCAGCTGTGCTAAGAGTTTTATAGGCACTAAGTATTACTTCATTTACCCTTCGCAACAACTCTCTCTCTCTCTCTCTCTCTCTCTCTCTCTCTCTCTCTCTATATATATATATATATATATATATATATACATATATACTTTCCAGTACTGGAGATTGAACCCAGGCCTTCATGCTGACACAGTCTTTTTACTTTGAGACAGCTGTGCTAAGTCTTAAACTTCCCAGGCTGGGCTTGAATTTATGATCCTCACACCTCAGCCTCCTGAGTGCTGGGATTACAGGCGTGCACCACCACACCCCTTCTGAAGGTTATGTATGAAGAAAGGAAGACAGAGAAGGGAAACCCCTTTCCCAGAGGAGAAGAGGCAAAGCTGTGATCTGAACCACACCTGTGCTCTTACTATCTACCAGCGCGGCCCAAAGCGACCGACCGCATGCAGCATCACTCTTGCAGGATGGAGTGTCTCCTCCCGATTAAAGAAAAGAGGGGTTTGGTTTGGGACCGGAATGAGCAAGTGGCCTCCTGCTTCATTCACTGAGAGCCAGTCTACCTTTTTAAGAATAAATGCTTAGGAAATAATGACAAAACTTGAGGCTACAGCATATCTGACCTAATGAAACCCAGGCTTAGGGGTCTCGTTATCCATGCAAATTTGAAACAAACTTGTCAGCACCAGCAGTATGAAAACCTAAATGCACATTAAAGGTTCATACGCATTGCTGAGATCCACACTTCTCCTTGTTTGCTGCTTTCTTCTTACTTTACAGACCCTACACATTTTGTTACTGACCAGGATTTTCATGTTTCTTTGGCTTCCCGGGAATCTGCAGCTCACTACCGATTTTCTCTTTCTATAAGAATAGGACCTCGCTTGGCCATATCGAGGTTTCTACAGGGAGCTCTTGCCAGTGCTTAAGACCAAACTTCCTGTACACTTCAAACAGAATTCCATGTGTCCAGCATAGAAGATCCATTCTTGTCACAGTGTTTTCCTTTCCTCTCCATCTTAGTCTTTATTTATTTATTTATTTCTGTCTTTTTGAGATGGGGTCTCACTATGCAGTTCAGACTGGCCTTGAGTTCACACTGTAACCCAGGCTGGTCTCAAACCCATAGTGATCCTCCCACCACAGCCTCCTGAGTGCTGGGACTACAGGTATGTGCCACCATGCCCGGCTTTCCATCTTAGTCTTTAAAAAGCAAAAATCCAAGCCCAGGCCAAAGGGCACTGTCACTGGGACACAGGGGAGGGGCCATGGGGGAAACTCCTGCTCCTTCCTGGTGGCTGCATGGAGTCACAAGTCCCTTAGCAGTGCCTTCGCATCACCTGCAGACGAGCCCCTCTCTGTCCACCTTGGGGAGGAGGCCCTGCAGCCACAGGGTACACATTAAACAGGTGTCTTGAAGAGCTCAAGGACACCCATGTGTGCATTTTAAGCATCTTTTAAAATCATTTTATATTAAAAAGCCCCCCGTCCGGTGCCACCAGTTCCCACACCAAATGGAAAAGTGGAGACTGCCAGCACTCTGTGCAGTCCTGTCCTCTCTCCCTGATGTGCTATCCCTTCACCCCTTATCTGTTCTCTGTCGCCAGTGGACAGTGGAAGGCACACGCAGTCCTATGTGATCCCATGACTACTTTTTGTTTTTTAATTGTCTTTCCAAACCAACAGGTATTTGGAAATTACGGAAAAAATTAAATTCTCACCAACGGTTGCTGTTAATAAAAGATTTGGGAAAAAAAAAAAAAAAAAAGGATCCAGGCCTCTTGCTTGTATCTCAGGACTTCTGAGGTCTTCTGTAATATGGTCCCTGCCTCCTCTGTGACCTGAAAACTTCCTACTTTCCCTGTTGCAGTTGCTCCATCCACACCAGCCTGCTGACTTTCTTCATGCCAAGTGCATTCCTGCCCGGGGTTTCAGAGCCGAGCCGCTGCAGCCTCTGCAGGGACGTCCTTCCCACCATGCCTCCCTCTCCCCAGGGACTTCTCCCTTCTAGCAAATGAGCCCCTCAGGAAGCCAAGCCTGAGGGGCTCCAACACTACCCTTCTGGGTGCCCTGACCCGAGCCCTTCCTGTCGCCTGCGCCTTCTCACAGCACTAAAGAGTACTGCCAGAACGACCCTACTGTCTACCTGTCACCGACTGACTGCAGGGACTCAGCCTTGTTCACTGCTGTTCACCAAGAACAGAGGAGGTGCTTGTATTTGTTGAGTATTTGCTAAATGACAGACTTAGAATGTCATGGTACTCCGATTTATCTTTCTCCTATTTCTCCTTTATCCTGATTAGCATTTATTCTGCTGTAGAAACTGTATTTTTGTAACTGCCTCAAATCTTTTTTTTTTTTTTTAATGAGATTGAATCCACATATATTCTTTGTTTCTAAGGTACTGGTGATTGAACCCAGGGCCTTTGTGCTGAGACACATCCCCAGCCCTCTACCTTGGCTCCCCACCCTCCGCCTTCAGTTTTTAAGACAGGGTTTTGCTAAGTTGCCCAGGCTAGCCTCAAACTTGCCATCTTCCTGCCTCAGCCTCCCAGAGTGCTACGATTACTGGTGTGCATCCACAATCCCTCATTTATTACATGCATTTTTTTAATGGCAAAAGTAAGTAATCAACAAGCTGACAACTGAATCCTAGTGTAATCAACCCATTACCTCCAATACTTACATATTATCAGCAAAAAAACAGTGGGCTTGCATTTGCACCTTTTCCATCTCATTCTTTCTCCACCGGGAACTTGGTGATAGCATGTGCTTCCGGCCCAGCACCAGCAGTTCTAGATTCTGTTGGGCCAGTAGAGATACCACTTCCAAGAGCTAAAAAACACAAAGCCAGCACCAAAAGGGTCAAGGGAAAAATCTTGAGTGGAGTGATTCTTCTAACTGGCCACTTCAGTGGTGAGGCAAGGGTAAGAAAACAGTCCTTAATAAGTTTCCATCTTTGCAAGTTTGAAGAAAATGTTTCCCTATTACAAATTAATGCTTCACACATGTCCACTGACCCAGTCACATTAGATCCAGGACTGGGTTTCTAAACAGGGATAAGTTCAGTCGTTTTTAAACTGAGTTCCCTTGAATTCACTGGGATAGAGATAAGGAGACTCAAGATGGGTAGGATTTTATTCCTATGCAATCCCAACACTGTTTCAACCCAAGTAGATATGCTGTTATATACTTATATGTTCTATATATGTAGATTGGATTTTTGCCCACCCTGCTGTGTTACTAATCTTATTTTAAAAAGAAATAGTTGGCTTTATTATCCTTAATAGTTCTAAATTTTTTTTATTATTTCTAAATTAATACATATTGGACATAACTGGCCCAAAAAATGTGAGCCAACATTGACTTGAGCAGAGAAGAATAAAGACCAGTGTGGCAACCCCAAACCCAAAACTTTACAACTGGTAAAATGGTAGCTGTTTTCCTCAAAGCTAGGAATAATGGCTTCTGTGTTCCTTCAACAGGTATTTCCCAGTCCTGTCTATGTGGAAGACCTGTGGGAGTTATTACAAAAATAACACAAAAATTTAAAGACATGGTCCTGCTTTGAGCAAGGAAATACCCCATATCAAAGCTAGAAGGAAAATACATATACAGTACTGAAAATGGTTAATAAACATTTTCTTATTAACTGAAGAATATGCCCAACATCTGTTTTTAGCCATCAAAGATCAGCTCATATTTAAACATGAGATATATTCTGCGTGTGGTAGCACATGTTTATAATCCCAGCACTCAGGAGGCTGTAACAGGATGGTTACCATGAGTTTGAGGTCAGCCTAGGTTACACAGTGAGTTCAAGGCCAGCTTGGACTACATAGCAAGACCATGTCTCAAAAACACAAAACTCAAACCTAACCAAACCAAACCAAACCAACAGAAAAAAAAAAAAAAAAAAAAAAAAAAAAAAAAAAAAAAAAAAAAAAAAAAAAAAAAAAAAAAAAAAAAAAAAAAAAAAAAAAAAAAAAAAAAAAAAAAAAAAAAAAAAAAAAAAAAAAAAAAAAAAAAAAAAAAAAAAAAAAAAAAAAAAAAAAAAAAAAAAAAAAAAAAAAAAAAAAAAAAAAAAAAAAAA